>JALAZF010000509.1:4200000-4403639 GCA_022829125.1 Lathyrus tuberosus | reverse complement strand
AAAGAAACTCCTTGTAGATCGTGAGTTTGAATGAGAAATCCTCTTTTAGGGTTTTCTTGAGAACTCCTCCAAATGCCCGTGTCTCTAACCCTAACCAATGCATGAATAGGTTTTAAGTACTTAGGGCTATCCTTCTGATGATGAGTTGGGCCTGAATAATCCATTGTTTAATTATTTTTGAATTATTTCATTTAATATTGAATTTAACTAATTAAATCCAATAAAAATAAAATAAAATGAGGAAAAATCAAATATAAGCTCTTTGGGTCGTGCATGGCTTTATGTTTGAGTTTGGTTTAAGAAACTTCTGGCCCATTTGTCAAAATTTGGATTTTAGGCATAGTTTGCTTTGTGCACCTCCTCAAAATTGCCCAACTTTGACTAAGCATAACTCCTTCAATTTTTAGCTCCTTAATGCAAACTAATACTTTTTAGAAACCTCAAGATGTCCTCTAACCAACCCTTTTGGTCCCATATCAATTTGATCTTCCATGTTCAAGTTTTGAGCTTTTGAAAAAGGTTGACTTTTGTTGACTTTTAAAATGACCTATAATGTCTTGCCTCATATCTCCCAAATGAAGCATTTCTGGACTTGGCTTGTTGAGACACAAAGTTGTAGGGAATTAAATTTCCTTTAAGATGGGCTCTGGTTAAGGAATTTTTTATGAAGTATGTGGAAGTTAGGCCTGGTCAAAGTACAGTTGACTTTTCCTACAAAACCCTAATTTAGTAACTCCTGATTCTTGATGATTCTGAGTTTCCATGATGAATCATGATCAACCCTTGATCAAATGATGAATTTCTCCCCATAATCTTGATGTTGACCAAAAATCTTGAGGTTTGACTTTGTGTTGACCACAGTTGACTTTTTGACCAAGTTAACTGATTTTCAATCCATTGGCTAATTGAACTTCTCCTGAATCAAACTGATGGACAATCTTCCATTCATAGATGCTTAGGGACCCAAGGAATACTATGGAATCAAGTCTTGCCCAAAAAAATATCAGAAATAACACTGACTTTATAGCAAACCCTAGTTTTTGTACCCTCAGTCTAGGAGGAAATAGCACAGTCTCCAAATCCAAATTCCCCCTGAATATGATGTGTATCCTCTCCAACAAAGATAAGATATGCCATTTGGTGATGATAAAAACCCAAGGAGCTTGCCCATTTGGAGCAATAAACCCAAGAATTTCAAACCCTAATTCATGCACCTTGGTTAGGAGGGAGTAATCCACTTGAGATCCCTTGCCACCTGCGAACCGCTGATGATGTAGTGGACCAGATATGACCTTCTTGGACTGCCTCAGGCATCTTGACCCCCCTGCTAATGATATGATAATGCAAAAAAATGAAATGAAACATAAGCCAGTTAGTAAAAAAGTAAGGAGGGCAAATTTAGGGGTGCAACAGCTGCCCTATTCAATCAACTTGGTCCTGAGTGTATGATAGCGACAACTTTCAGATAATCAAGATGCACGGAGATTGAATACCAACGAACCCAGAAATTTGCAATCCTTCACTAGAGAATTAGCTAAAAATGCTGCTATGTTGGGGATAAAACGAAACAAACTTTTCGAAGTTATGTCATCTCTGCTGATAAAGAGAACTGACGAAGAAAATCTCAAAAAGATTGCTGTCCTCTGCTGTAAAGAGAATCTAGCAAATAAGTGCCATCCCTGCTGACAAAGGGAAAACTGGCGAAGAAAAAACTCCAAAAGATTGTTGTCCTCTGCTGATAAAGAGAATCTAGCAACGTAAGTGCCATCCCTGCTGACAAAAGGGAACTGACGAAGGAAAATCTTCAAAAGATTGCTTTCCTCTGCTGATAAAGAGAATCTAGCAAACTGATGTCATCCCTCGCTGACAAAGGGAAACTGATGAAAGAAAATCTTCAAAATATTGCTGTCCTCTGCTGATAAAGAGAATCTAGCAAAATAAATGCCATCCCTGCTGACAAAGGGAAACTGACGAAAGAAAATCTTCAAAACATTGCCGTCCTCTGCTGATAAAGAGAATCTAGCAACATAAATGCCATCCCTGCTGACAAAGGGAAACTGACGAAAGATAATCTTCAAAATATTGTTGTCCTCTGCTGATAAAGAGAATCTAGCAAAATAAATGCCATCCCTACTGACAAAGGGAAACTGACGAAAGAAAATCTTCAAACATTGCCGTCCTCTGCTGATAAAGAGAATCTAGCAACATAAATGCCATCCCTGCTTGGGATAACGTGAAACAAAACTCTTCAGAATTATTCCATCTCTGCTGTGAAAGAGAACTGGGTTTCGCGAAATAAGTCAGACGAGAACTGACTACCAGCCGAGAACTGGATTTTACCAAATAAGTCAGACCGGGAACTGACTACCAGGCGAGAACTGGGTTTTACCAAATAAGTCAGACGGAGAACTGACTACCAGACGAGAAACTGGGTTTTACCAAATAAGTCAGACGAGAACTGACTACCAGACAAGAACTGGGTTTTACCAAATAAGTCAGACGAGAACTGACTACCAGACGAGAACTGGGTTTTACCAAATAAGTCAGACGAGAACTGACTACCAGACGAGAACTGGGTTTTACCAAATAAGTCAGACGAGAACTGGGTTTTACCAAATAAGTCAGACGAGAACTGACTACCAGACAAGAACTGGGTTTTACCAATAAGTCAGACGAGAACTGACTACCAGACGAGAACGGGTTTTACCAAATAAGTCAGACGGAACTGACTAACAGAACGAGAACTGGGTTTTACCAAATAAGTCAGACGAGAACTGACTACCAGACGAGAACCGCGGTTTCACGAGAGAGAAAGGCCAAACAAAGGCAAATTCCTAACAGACTCACAATCCACAGATAAGATAACTCCGTTGGGGAAAGGAGAAGTCTAAATAAAAGACTCTGTCGGGGAGCACCAGTTTGAGGAACGCGTCCCTCCAAAATCTCTTGAGTTATGCCATCTCTGCGGGAAAGAGAACTGGCAAAGAAAGTACCAAAACCTGTCTTATGCTTCGAATGCAAATGTTTGAATAGTGGTGTAATGCTCCATACGAAATGGAAATGCTATGTGCTTGAGGATGCAATGCAGATGCTTATGATATGCAAAAAGGGTCCTTCCAGCAAAATAAATGCTAGAGAGAAGAGGACCAATAGTTGGGATGACAAAAATAAATTGTCCCCTGAATCCAAGAACTCTGCTGAGAAGGATCACTCCGACCGACTCTTTGGATCAACAACTTCAGCGGGGATGAAATTCCAAAAGAACATCCGCTCTACTGGGGATAATACATAACTCTTTGAAAAAGAAGGCCACGGCCTGAATCAGAAGAGTGCCAAATATCACTTGGATTTAAAACCTGCTGGGGATGTCAACCACCGTTGAACAAACAGCTGCGAGGATTACCACCAAACTCTGCTTGGGGGAACGGTAAATACTGAATCTATCCTGCTAGCGGATAACATCAAGCTTACTTATCTGTTGAGGATCAGATTGCACCGTTGCTGCTGAGAAAAACATTTCCTGACTGGCTAGAGGAAAATAAGCGTTCAGACTCTGTGGGGAAATAATGTCTTGATCCAGAAAATACCTCCCAAGTCTCCTGCTAAAGAAGGTATGCTCTGCTGAGGAAAGTGCAATCTCGATGCTGGGGAGGACAAATTGCTGGGGAAGTACAATGTTGTTGCCATCCAATCCTGACTTGTCTTTGTGGTCATAAACGACTCTCTGAACTTTTCACTTACCCCAGACCACCAGGTCTATCGGAAAAAATTGTCTCAAGAGGATTTTACAGAAGACCGGGCGTTCACACTGCCCCCAAGGGCTTCAACTCTTGGAGAGATTTATCAGATCTCGACATGACTGCCCTAGTCTTCATAATCCATGACGTACATTACCTCAAATGGGTTTGCAATGACCCTAAAATATTCTGCCTCAGTATTTTGTACCTTGAAGAGGTGTTTTCAATCAACCATTTTCAGGAGTGGACGATCTCTCACGCTCTAGAGGTGGCCTGCCCCAATATGAGCTTTGCCCCTGCTCTTAGAATGAATGCCCCAGAATAACTGATCTTCGGAGAGTTTTCTCGACGTGACTGCCCCAGATTGGCTACATCTAACACGACTTACTAGGGAGAGCCCACCCTATACAGAGTCTCCTGGTAGCATGCCCCCCTGATATGATTGTCCTTCGGAAATTTTCAAGCAACCCAACTTGGCAGGACAAGCTTCTTGACTGACTTTTACTGTGTAAGCTACATTGATGCTTAGGCACATGTATGCAAACAGAACAAGTTATCTATGAGAATTCTAATGCAACGCTCATGTTAACCTTGAAGTTTTTATTGAAAATGCGTCGCCCAACCTTGTGAACGAATCACTAGCTGGGATGCGACCTTGATTTTTTGTATGGAAAAACAATGTGCACATGCAATACCAACAAAAATCTTATTAGCACAACTCATAAGTCAGGAACGCCATCCTGTTGAAGTACGCTTTCGGAATAAACCCTGTTTCAATTAGGACTTTTAAAGGTTGTAACGTGGTCTGGTTCACGGGTTTCAAAAAAAGGATTGATGGCTCAAAATTTATCGGTGCCCACCACTCTTCGTGATGTTCTCCAGTCCTATGCTCAGCTAATTTGACGTAAACGCTCACCTCTCAAACGGTTCATGATCTTTGAGGAACACGTGTAACTGATGGTTTGACACCTAAGGAGGTTTTGGAGTAACAGTCACCCCTTTTTATCTTTTGTGTCCGGTGCCACATGAATTTGTTCTTGTAATCCTTTTAGCTTTTTGCTTCTCATTCTTCTGCTTTCTTGATCCCTAATTTTTGCCTGGACTTGCCTCTTCTGAGTTTTTCAATTTTGAAGTCCAGCGGGATGCCCTAACTTTTGCCTAAGTCGCTTGTTTTCGAGTTTCGACTTAGCGGGCTTTCTTCTTTTTCTCTTTTTGAACAAAGCGCGTGACACCGGTTGTCTTACTTGCTTGAAAGGGTTGTGGACTGTCTCACTCTTTGATCATTGATGGATAGCTATGTGGTTTCACATCTCTTGACCTCTTGATGGTGGAATAGAAGGTAATGGATCCTCAGATGCACACTCCTTTTGAAATTTGAACGCTCGGTCAAACTAACTGACGCCTACCCTGCCCCTGGGTTAAGTATGAGGGTTTTTTCAAGCGAAAGAACTCCTACTTCAAGGCTCAAAGTGGTTAACGAGGGTCTATCTCCCTTATATCTCCAGTGTTCGGGGATTTGAAACAATACATCCTTAACAGGGTTTTATCCAAAAGCATACCATCAGAAGTTTGCGTTCTTACTTCGTCATCCTCCCTCAAAGAGTTTAAGCAAGAAAGTTGGTATTGCAATGCATATAACATGATATGAGTGCATAAAAGTAACATACTTCAGGAACAACCACGTTTATTGTATTAAAATCAGCATTCAAAACACAAACACGTTTTTACATGCAAATACTGTTTGAATAAACAAATGAAAGCTACATATGAAAATGCAGTAAAGGAAGCTGATGATTGCCATTGAGGAGACTTGACTCCGTCTGGACTGGGTTTCTTCTGATGATGTCCTTTGAAGTCTTCAAGCAGATGAGAGGTCGACATGCACACCAAGTATCCTTCTGGAAATGATATGTACCCTTTGTCAATCAATTGTTGCACTTTGGCTTGGAAGGCTTTGCAATCTTCGGTTGAGTGTCCATAGATCCTCCATGATATCGCATTGCACATGGGGATTATACCCCGGAGGGTATGGTTCTGGAACAGGCTTCAAAGTCTTGGGCTCCACCAATGAATTTTGAACCAGGTGTGGCAAGAGTTGACTGTACGACATGGGAACTGATGAAGAGGAGCATTCCTTCTTTCCAAGTTATTGCGAGGCCTATGCTGATTCTGACGCCGATACTTCTGTTGTTGAGGAGCATAAGGCTGCTGGTACTGAACGACATTGGTCTCTCCTTCTTCTCCCCCTGTAACGTTTCTTCGTAGTTTCGGAATACCGGGAGTAACTTGAATCTTTCCCCATTTTGATACCCGCTTTCGACCATTTCTCCTACTAAGATGAGATCAGCAAACTTTCCAGTCATACACGGTACCAGCTTTTCATAGTAATGGACCCTGCAAGGTGGCCATAAACATACCTATCATTTCACGTTCCAGCATGGGAGGCTGGACCCTTGCTGCCAATTCACGCCACCCTCTGGGCGTACTCCTTGAAACTCTCATTGTCCTTCTGTGATAAGTTCTGCAGCTGTGTTCTATTAGGAGCCATGTCAGTGTTATATTGATAGTGTCTAATGAATGCCCCTGCCAGATCCCTCCAACTACGCATATCCTTCCTTTCCAGTTGCATGTACCACTCCAGGGATGCTCCAGATAGGCTATCCTGGAAGCAGTGCATCATCAGCTTTTCATTCTTTGCATGCGCAGCCCATTTTGCTTGCATATGCCCTCACATGGGTCCTCGGACAAGTCATACCATTATACTTCTCGAAAGTGAGAGTCTGAAACTTGTGCGGAATACAACGCCTGGAACCAGCCCCAAATCTTCTACATTCATTCCCACTGAGTCCTGATTCACAACACCCCTTAGTTGTTCCTCAATCAACCAGGATCCTCTGATCCTGGTCAGTCTGGGGACCAGCATCCCCACCTGGCAGAGAAAATACATCATCCTGAACATCATCATAACTGACGACCCTGACTGCGCCAGTACCAGTACCACCTCCCCCAGCATTTTCAGCTCCGCCCAGAGGAATCACAACACCAGAAACAGGAACACCTCCGCCAGTAGACCATTCTGACCATTACCAGTAACACCAGTCTGAAGTCCTCCATGAAGGACACTGTCATCATCAACCCTCCCAATCAGTGGCTGAATGAGAGTTCTCAACTGTTCTGTCCCTGAGCAACCCCTTGCATTAATTCCATGAATTGGTTCATGCGAGTCCGCATCTCAATGATCTCATTCTGTAAGCTGATCCATGAGTCTCTTCCGATTCTGCTTAGTAGGATACCGGTGAATATGCTGATCTGCAATTCTGAGATGAGAACAAGATAAGAATATCGGAGATAAACACCTGTCATGCAAAATGATTATGCAAAATGATTATGAATATGCAAAATGCAAATGGACATGTTTGAAAATTCACAAGGCGATCCACCCCTTGATTTCGGTTTAATAACAAGATATAATGGAACTTCTGCTCATATATTAAGAAAACCAGAGAAAAGCCAAATGTCAACAATCACAAGTCCGAGATAACAAGTCTAAATATAAAAACCATAGGTCCCAACCAACAAGCCTGGTGGTGATCCACATACAATGAAAGAAAACAGAAAACTAAGGCATATCATCAAAGTCCACAAGTGTCAATCCCCCCATCCATTATGCTTTCCTGCACCAGTCTTGAACCTCCTTGAACAGCTTTCTGGTATCGGGATGCTTCGGCCTCTGAATTAGCCCTTGAATGAGAAGGTCTCTCCTGTGTATGATCCCATCCAAGTATCGGCAATGTAACTCCTAAGCTCTTCTCTAGAAACATTATCCATGCTAGGACCCTCATGTCTAGGTTTCTTCACTTCAGCTTGGACTTTCAGTTCTTCCACGGAGGCTATTGCTTCCTTGAGTCGATCTTCGACTACTTGTCTTTTGAATGTCCCTGATAAGATCTCGGCGTCTTTCTTCTTGAGCGTCGACTTCAACTGATCAATCTTAGCTATGTAGTCGTCTTCCTTTCTCTTATTCTCAGCCATGGCAGTTTCTCGGTGATCATTGAACCTGTGAATCTTCAACAAAGCCTTGCCTAATTCCTCATCCTTGGACCTGAGAACGCTACCGATACCATCCAAAGCTTGTTTCATTCTTTCCCTGGATGCGACCATGTCAGCAAGCTCTTTTTCTGCTTTAGCAAGGAGCTCTATCTTTAACTTGGCGGTATGAACAGCTTCACCCCACTCATGTTTCCACTGATAAATCTCTCTCTTTAGCTCACTATTCTCTTCCCGCAACCTTTCCTTTTCATCCCATAATGTGTTATACTTCTCCAACTCAACGGTGGTAGGAGGCTCGATCACCAAAGGATACAGAGGTGGTTCCCACGGGAATGGGAGAAGCTCCTCTTCTGCTCTCTTCTTAATCCACTCTTTATATGGATGGAAAGCCCGATTGTTACTTTTCCCGAATAGAATCTTACCCTTCTTAGTCACCTGTTTCCAAGCATTCACAACTTTCCTTATCAACCCTTGATCCTCAATACCATTGAAGAATAAGGATTCTCGGACATCTCGCTCTTCGGGTGGATTCTTCAAAGGATAGCCAAACTGTCTGATAGCTAGGGAGGGATTATAGTTAATTCCACCTCTCCTCCCTATCAAGGGAACATTAGGAAATTCTCCGCATTTGCAAATAATCTCCATTCCTAGCAAGTCACGATTAATCCAAACGATGTTATCAGCGGTCAAGCCCATAACCCTCTTAGACCACTTCAGAGAATCTTTCGTATCAACGAAAGTGCCAGATTCAGGGAGACGACTCAGAAACCAAGTAGCTAAAAGCGGCGCACAACAACTCACAGTTTTCCCACGCCTATTCTCATTCTTGTAGTGAACCGAGTGATACACGTCACCTAGCAAGGTAGGTATAGGATTCTTCGAAATAAAGATCCTGACGGCGTGCATATCCACCAGATCAGGAATATTCGGAAACAGAACAATCCCATAGATACACACAGCTATAATAGCTTGGAAAGCAGTCCAGTTCTTCTCTTTGACATGTATACAAGCTTGATCAACTAGGAACTTCAATAGGAAACCCTTAACTCCTTGTTTTTCTGCAATGTTACTGTTCAGAACAAGCTCACTAATATGAAGAGCAACAACCATATCTTTTATACCGGGGTGTTCTTCAGAAAAGAAAACTATATCATGACTAATAGGAATTCCCAAAATAAATGAGAACTCCTCCAACGTCGGAGCCAAGATGTAGTCCGGGAAGGTGAAGCAACGCTGAGGCGGGTCGTAAAACTGAAGAAGTGTGTGAATGGCATCCTTCTCATACTGGGAGATATTATAGAAAAATTTCAGGAGTCTTCCATACCTTCCACTGAACTCTGTACGAACTCCGGAACTAGCCATATTAATCAATTTGTGAATCAGTGTCAAAGTCGGCTCTGGGAATGAATAGGCGACAGTCTTCTTTCTCTGAACATCCATACTGAAGCAACCTCAGAAAACCGGAATCAAGAGTAATATGCAAGCCCTGAAAAATGTCAAACACATCAGAATGCAAGAAAAATGATATGCTCATGCAAACATGGGGTCAAGGCACACTGCTGGATGTGCTGTGCTGTTAGCTGAACGAGAAACCAGAAAACCGGAACTCTGACCCACTGAGGACCCCACATAATCAGACATTGATGAGAAATCCAGAATAAGGGTATGTTGAAGGTCTCGGTTACCTGCAAACCTGCAAACACTCATCCCCTCTCACGTGTAGGTACTAGGATGTTCAGTATCCCGGGCTCTCAGGTCGAGAAATGATGATACGTTCACCATTTCTGGTTTGGCATCATCATCAATCGAGGAGGCCTCAACTGATTCTCCAAGGCGGAAGGTCCTCAGCTTTGGCACTGAGGTCGAGAAACAATAGTACATTCATCCTTCTGGGTACAATACTAAAGTCAATCGAGGAGTGCCTCCACTGATTCTCTTCAAAACGTAGGGGCCATCCTATGCGAGTTCTAAAGAGGGCCCTCGGGTGCGAATGGGTTTGCCACAGGATGTGGTCTGCCACTGTCACCACTAAAGAGGGATGTTTCCACTAAGGTCCTCAATGATCGGTCACCAGAGTCGACAGCTCTCTAGATCAACACCCAACATGCGCAAGACACACACGTTAAAATGCGTCCCAAGATAGCCTCGTCTGGTTGTGAATTTCGTGAACACACAAACGTACCAAGCGGGCACGTAGGTCCCACTACTTTCCACTCTAGTCCTGGGGTATTCTCAAGCCTTGGTATTGGGCTTATCTCTCAGACCCACCCAACCTGCAAAACAAAGACAGCCAGCACAGCACAGCAGCATGACAGTAATAAAAAATGAAATGCGGAAAATGCGGTAAAAACAAAATACAACACATAAAGCAAAACAAACACAAAACACCCAAAGAGACAAGCAAGCGTTAGGATTGACACGCTTAGGGATGGACCAGCATAGGTCAACCAGAGTCCCCAGCAGAGTCCCCAGCTGTCGTTCCCAGGATTTTCATCCAGGTACAAACGCGAGAGTGGCGCGGAAAAACAGAGTCGCCAGCCGTGTAAATTTATCCCAAGAGAGGGAAAGGGAACACCGCATAAACCTTAGGAAGAGGGAAAGGAATGGTCATCGTAACCATAGCCTGGGTTCGGGAGTCGGTTACGCGAGGGGAAGGTGCTAGCACCCCACGCGTACATCGTACTCGATGGGATCCACGCTTATTGTCTATTCTAAGGGTGAGTTATACTATCATCTAGGGCTGTACTAAAACGGGGAGGGAAAGACAAAGACCGACTCGGTAGGACGTCGACGTCCTAGGCCTACGTACCCCCTTTGTGCAATGGGGAATTCAAAGTCAACGTAGTTCGGACCAAGTTCTTTTTGTGTTTTTTATGAGCGACGTTAAGTCCGCGTCCGGCAGTTAGGGTCGATGCCTGTTTGCGACTCAAACAGAAAGTAACGTGTCCTTTTCGAAAATAGCCTTTAAGTTGAAGGTCCCGAAGGACAAAAAAAAGTTTGAAGTTGGTTTGTGTTTTTTAGGACAGAAGTGGCTTAAGTTAGTCCCTAAGCTGCATTGCACCAAAGTCTAGGGCACATGGGCGAATACTTAACGCATCGTCCCAAGACAGGATGCTCGCTAAGCACTCTAGAAAGATGAGAGGAAGCCCCTCATTTCTCATTCCCCATACTTAAGGCTCGGGCGCAATACACCTTATTAGTATTAAGTGTTTTAAAGAAATTTGAGATGAGAAGAGAGAAGACACGGGGGTTACTCTAAGGGAGACTACGAACCCTAAAGTGATCATGCATGGGTGACCTACGGTTAGTGAGGTTTGAACCTAAACCCTAAAGAAAGGAGATAGGAGAGAAAGAGGTAAGGGTGACCATGGATACTTATCCATACCCTTAAGGAACTTACCTTGATCCTGCATAAAAGGTTAGTAAGAAACAGACGTGAATAAGAGAAACGAGGTGAATGACAATCAAACAACGGCAAACAATAATAATAGTCCAAACATGAATCAAAGAAACAAAGAGACAGCCCCCAAAGCAAATGGCACAAGTGCCTTTTCAAAAAGATAATCAGATAAGATCAAAGATGTGCACACAAGAGGACCTCAAAAGAAAGCAAATCAAATAATTAGAAAAATGACCCCTAAAATTCTCAAATTAATCATTAAAGTTCCTCAACCAGAGGCAAACAACATATAAGAGATCCCTGCAAAAATCCAAAATGTTAGCCATTCAAATAATCATACAAATCCAAATAAGGGATAGGTTTCAATTATGCCAAAGAGAAGGACCTAAATGCAATATGAAAAATATTTAAAAATGCAAGAAAAATATCTTTAAGCACTTTAGAATGTTCATGAATGAATGCCAAAAGAACGGATGAAAAACATTTTATAGATGAAGAGAAATAAAATCAAGAAGTTCAAGTATGCATGAGATGTGTAATTAAAAAGAAGTTGAATTAAACAATTAATTTAAATGATGAGAATAAATAAAAATAAAAAATAAAAATTGCAAAAATTTTATAAAATAATAAAGATGAAGCATGAATTTTTTAGGATTTTTTAGATGCAATTTACTATTTTAAAAATTAAAAGTGGAATTAATATGAATTAAATAAAATGAAAGTGAAATAAAAGAAATAAAAAAAAATACAAAAATGCAGGGGGGTGCGTGTAGTAAGGAGGGCACGTTGAAATTGGGAAGTGGGCTGAAACCTGGGGGTGTAGTTAGCGAGTCCAGATGCTAAGTCCATCAGCCAAAAATAAAATAAAATAAAAACTAGGGGGGGTGTGTGATCAGCAACATATTTTATATTGAAAATGAGATTTAGGCTGGCGATGGGGGGTGCATATAGCAAGCCCGTCCATCAGCAAGAAAGGAAAAAATAAAAAAACAAGGGATCACCGTACTCCCCCCCCCCCCCCCCCCCTCCGCGTGCGTGGCATGTGACCTCATTAATGAGGTGTCACGCACCCACCCACGCGATCAAGATTGCAGCAAAAGGTGACGGCTGTGATTGGAGGACGCACCGTAATACCTGTGGATGTCACACACACGATCCTTCAGTAAAACTTAGAAAAAAAATAGAAAAAAAAGACACATGGCGCGATAACAGCCACGCGATGAAGCCAACAGATGGCTGAGATTATTTCTTCTCCAAATCAACCCCCGCCGGACTGGTTTTTGGCAGCCGCCGGAGCTAGGGCTCCGGCCACCCTCTCCGGTGGGCTGCGATGCATTTTTTCTCCAGAAATTGCGAATAGGTACACTATTTTGACCAGAAAAACGCCAGGAATCCAAATATGGCCTTAAAAATCACAAATTATTAGTGTATAACAAAAAACGCATGGAATTATGTTAGGGCATCAAACTTTAAATCATCATAGCAAGCCATACATGCATCCATAATTAAAAATAAATATATCAGAATGATCAGTGATGAAAACACAACAATATTCACGTAAAAAATTAGAGTTTTAGGATCCTTCAAAATCCATCAAACCTGTGATGGCATACCTTCAAATTTTGCTTTTGGCTGCGAATGGAGTTCGATCTGCACTCTATCAATCCCCAGGAGAAGGTTTGTGGAGGAATTTTAAAGAAACTCCTTGTAGATCGTGAGTTTGAATGAGAAATCCTCTTTTAGGGTTTTCTTGAGAACTTCTCCAAATGCCCGTGTCTCTAACCCTAACCAATGCATGAATAGGTTTTAAGTACTTAGGGTTATCCTTCTGATGATGAGTTGGGCCTGAATAATCCATTGTTTAATTATTTTTGAATTATTTCATTTAATATTGAATTTAACTAATTAAATCCAATAAAAATAAAATAAAATGAGGAAAAATCAAATATAACCTCTTTGGGTCGTGCATGGCTTTATGTTTGAGTTTGGTTTAAGAAACTTCTGGCCCATTTGTCAAAATTTGGATTTTAGGCATAGTTTGCTTTGTGCACCTCCTCAAAATTGCCCAACTTTGACTAAGCATAAATCCTTCAATTTTTAGCTCCTTAATGCAAAATAATACTTTTTAGAAACCTCAAGATGTCCTCTAACCAACCCTTTTGGCCCCATATCAATTTGATCTTCCATGTTCAAGTTTTGAGCTTTTGAAAAAGGTTGACTTTTGTTGACTTTTAAAATGACCTATAATGTCTTGGCTCATATCTCCCAAATGAAGCATTTCTGGACTTGGCTTGTGAGACACAGTTGTAGGGAATTAAATTTCCTTCAAGATGGGCTTTGGTTGAGGAATTTTTTATGAAGTATGTGGAAGTTAGGCCTGGTTAAAGTACAGTTGACTTTTCCTACAAAAACCCTAATTTAGTAACTCCTGATTCTTGATGATTCTGAGGTTTCCATGATGAATCATGATCAACCCTTGATCAAATGATGAATTTATCCCCATAATCTTGATGTTGACCAAAAATCTTGAGGTTTGACTTTGTGTTGACCACAGTTGACTTTTTGACCAAGTTAACTGATTTTCAATCCATTGGCCAATTGAACTTCTCCTGAATCAAACTGATGGACAATCTTCCATTCATAGATACTTAGGGACCCAAGGAATACCATGGAATCAAGTCTTGCCCAAAAAAATATCAGAAATAAACTGACTTTATAGCAAACCCTAGTTTTGGTACCCTCAGTCTAGGAGGAAATAACACAGTCTCCAAATCCAAATTCCCCTGAATATGATGTGTATCCTCTCCAACAAAGATAAGATATGCCATTTGGTGATGATAAAAACCCAAGGAGCTTGCCCATTGGAGCAATAAACCCAAGAATTTCAAACCCTAATTCATGCACTAGTTAGGAGGGAGTAATCCACTTGAGATCCCTTGCCACCTGCGAACCCCTGATGATGTAGTGGACCAGATATGACCTTCTTGGACTGCCTCAGGCATCTTGACCCCCTGCTAATGATATGATAATGCAAAAAAAAATGAAATGAAACATAAGCCAGTTAGTAAAAAAGTAAGGAGGGCAAATTTCGGGGTGCAACAACGTGATACTCAACGCGACTTGCAGAGATCCGTTGTTGGGAGAGGGAGTTGACTCCTCGACATTCTGGGCCTCCTGGCCGCTGGGGCGGGGGGCCTCTTGCTTCTTGGCGTACTTCTTCAGGTACCCTTCTTTAATCAGCATCTCGATTGCGTCTTTAAGGTGGACACAATCTTCAGTAACGTGTCCGTGACTGCGATGGAACCCGCAGTACTTGGACTTGTCAGCGTTTGGTTTGGAAGTCGCCGATTGTGCGAACCGGATTCCCCCTTTGACAAACTCCAAATTGGCACAGTCGCTAAAAATGCGCGCGCGGGACGCTTTCAGCGGGGTGTAGTCTTTGAAAAGGCCAGACGGTCCCTGTGATTCGCGGGGCTCTTTAGTTCGGGCTTATTTTTTTCTTTCCCCGCCTCGCCTAGGTGGAGGGGAGTCTTCTCTTCTCCTGTCTCCACCTTGCCTGGGTGGAGGGGAGTCTTCTTCCTTGTTGCCACGGGGGCCTTCTCTGCGTCTCGAATCGAGGGCAATCTGTGCAGCTTCAGCTTCCTCGAACTCAATGTGTGACTGAGCCCTCTTGAGGAGGCCTTCAAAGCTGTGGGGACGGTGTAGCCCGACGAATTCCGCGAACTTGGATCCTATCTGCAAACCCTTGATGATGAGATACATTTTGATGTGATCGGTCACGTGGATTTCGACTGCTTCTTTGTTGAACCTCTCTATGTAGCTCCGGAGAGGTTCATCCTTCCCCTGAAAGATGGCGTCCAGGGAGGCTATCGTCTTCGGATGTCGACGAGAAGCCGTAAAATGTTTTCTGAAGCGCTCCCTCGGGACCTTCCACGACGTGATTGATTCAGATGCTAGGTTTTTGTACCAAGCCATTGCCCCTTTCCGAAGAGTCGTAGGGAATAATCGGCATTTGATGGAGCCGGAGAAATTCCTAAAATCGAGCAGAGCTTCGAAACTCTCGACATGGTCATCAGGATCAGATGTCCCGTCATATGTCCCCAAGGATGGGGGCCTCTCCAGGCCCTTAGGAATAGGGGCGTCCATGATGTGCCTGGCCAGAGGGGTCCGGTAATCGTCATCCTCGCTGGCTCCCGAAGACACAGAGGGGGAGTGTTGTCCATGAACATAGTGACGTCTCAGGGAGTGGTCCTTCGGGCGGCCACTGGGCTCCTCGGCGTCCGGCCTACTCCTTTTATTTTTCAAGGAGCAAACTGGTCCCTTTGGTGGCGGGGAGCGGTGTCGTTTCTGAGGATGTTCCGGCTGAGTACGCTCCAAGCGCGGTCTACGACCCCTGGTGTAATACCCCAAATTTTGACCACTTAGATTTCCCATCATTGTGAAAATCATCATCACAATATGGATGGGCCATCATACTTCATCAGTCTCCCCAAAGATGGGTGAGCATTCACTACAATCAAAATTAGGGTTTCAAGCCCTCTCTGAGTGCTTAGACAAAGGATCAATCAAGAAATGACATGATATTTAACTTGTCTAATCTCTCAAACATCCTCAAAGGATCAAAAGGACTCCTACTTCAAGGATTAAGCACAAAGCTGCTCCCTTCTAGGTGGATCAAGTCTCAAGATCGACAGTGTCACCAAATTAGGGTTTTGGTCGACCAGGGCCTCCAGATGGAAATTTTCATCTGGGCACAAGGCAATGATCCAAAACATAACCTAATATACTTCATGGAACCTCATGAACCCATGCATCAAGTCAATTTTGCCTCAGGGGATGCATTCATAAAAAATCAGGAATTAGGGTTTCTTGACCTAATTCACCCCTAAGTTGACTTTTGGGACAAACCATGAGCCAAGACCTCAATACATGATTTGAGGGTCTCTAATATACCATATTGATCCATTTGGAACAATGGATTGATCCAAGAAGCTTGAGCAACAGGTCTCAATTTCATCTGCACCATAATTAGGGTTTTAAGAGAAAAGTCAACTGTAACTTTGACTTTTGACCAGGACATGCTCCCAAACCCTAATACATGATTGTATATACCCTATGACACCCATGGAACATGTCCATCAAGTTTGATTTAGGTCAAGGACATGATTTCCTGAAGAATTGCACAGTTTGGAATTCATCTGATAAAAAGTCAACTGTGCACAAAAGTCAACTTTGACTTTTTGAGATTTTTCACCAAAATGGATTTTTAACCCTAAAATGATGTTAATGTATGATTTGAATCATCATTCTTCAAGAAAAATCAAGAAAAGTGAGATAACTTGTAAAAGGGGTAACCATAAAACTTAGAAATTTTTCTAAGTTAAAAATAAAGTGGCAAAGGTACCAACTTTGGAGGACCATAACTCCTAAACCACAAGGCCATTTTTTCTCATCCAAAGATGGATTTGTAGCCCTCATTATCACCTACAAAAACTTCAACTACAAGTCATTCCAATTCATTAAGGATTTTGAGTTATGGAGTGATCAAAGTGGCTGAAAAGTGAAAATATCACTTTTTCCAACACTTAGTGAAATTTTCACTAAGTCAGATTCTGCCTCACTTTTTGTCAAATGTAGGGGGATTTTTCACTTGGAATCAAAAGAGATCAAAACCAAACTTGTTCAAACAGTTGTTGTATCATGTAAGAGCTTTCCAAAATGGCCAAGAACATTGCCAAATTCAACCTACACCATGAGATACAACATTGCCAAGTTGCCTTGCTGAAATCTGTCAAGGCAAGGCAGAATTTGCAACTTTGGTCGATTTGCCAAAATCAGCCAAATTCAATTGCTCCTATCCACCTGGACACCTCTGAGGATTGAATCTAGAGGGGGCAATCACTGAGCCAAGCCTCCAAAGTCCATGGAACAAGAAATAGCATGTTGAACCTAGAATGGCCAAAATAGGGACAAGACTTCAAATTTGGAATGAGGCATTCAATGGGACCATCAAGGTGGCATAGACTGAGCCATTCTCATCTGAAATCAGTCAAGACTTATCCAAGACCAAGGGAACCAAAGCTCTGTGCCCTAACCTCTAGTCAATGGCTAGAGGAGACTTGGATTTTCATTTGCCAACATTGGCCAAACCTACTTACCAGCTGCCATGCACTATTCCTTGCAAAACAAACTTGCTCTAATATAAATAGAGCTCAATTGTGGTCAGTTTGAGTACACCAAAGCCATCTAACAGATGCTTTCCTCAAAATCTCTCCTTTCACTCCAATTTTGCCTTCTAAGGCAAGTCACTATCGGGTTTTGAGTTTGAGAGCAATTCCAATCAAACCAATCACTCACACACCTCACATACATCACATATGAGCTGATCAAACACTTAGATTACTTCTGAAACATCAATTTCACAAAATCACCAGCTGGTTGCTCAAGGTTTTAACCAAAGTGCAGCTGAGGTGCCACAAAATGATCCAGCCAATTTCAATCAAGTCCAACCATCCAAACACAATCCATAGGGTGTAGGGAAGCTGTTCAGATCATCACCACTCATCTGTAACACCTCCAAATCAAAAATCACTTTGAACTTGCTGTCACGACTTGGAGGTAAGCACATACTTGGTCATCTCTCAATCTATGCATATTTCCTCGCACAATAATTTGGCCATATGTTCATAATCATGCATGGAATGTTTTCCCTCAATTAATTGCATTGTTTGAATCGTGTATCAAAAATCCTAGCCTTCATGCAGAAATTAGGGTTCTTGAGGTCTCTTCGTGATTTCTTGTTGTATGTTTAATTTAAATGAAATTAAAGTACATAGACATGATCGTGAGGTTGAGGCGAGCATAATGATATGTGGATTGCATGATATGATTACGTATTCATGGAGATTGGATAGAAAATGCAAATCTGAGAAACCAAGAACACGCGCGTGTTCTTCAGCTTGTTCTTGGCGCCATTTTTAGAAATTCAAATATTTGAATTTTATGATTTTGTTTAATTGATTCAAAAATTAATTTCTCTCTGAGTTTTAATGATTTTGAGTTGATTCTTTTTTTAATAATTCACAAAAATGTTAAAATATTTTATTTTCACGAAAAATACCAAAAATATTATTTATTTCATATAATTGATATTTTTGTAAAGAATTAATATTTTGATTGTTTTTGGCATTTTAAATATTTTTTCTACATTGATTTTGCAACTTTTAATGCTTTCTAATTATTTTGTAGGTCAATACTTAATTTTTGAAGCATTAATCCAAGATCACAATTTGTTTTCCATGTGTTAAAATTTTTTTTATCATTTTAATTGAATTTTTATTCAATTAAATACATTTTGAAAACAAATTAGGGTTTTGGATTAATTCAACCCTCATAAATCATTTTCAAAACACCTTTTTGGGCCTCTTGAGAGAGTGTAAGACCCATCCCCCCTTGTACAAAAACCTTTTGGGCCTCACTCATTGTATAAGTCCCTCTGTACAAGTAAACGGCGCGATCGTCGCCCGTTTAAAAATAAAAATCATCTGGGCCTCTCCTTGAGCTATAAGACCCATTCAAAACACTTTGGGCCTCTATTAGAGTGTAAGACCCAATCCCCCTTTTAACCAAAACATCTTGGGCCTCACTTATTGTATAAGTCCCTCTGCGTTAAAAGAAAACCTCGGCGCGATCGCCATTGTTAAACGAAAAATCATTTGGGCCTACCCTCGTGTTATAAGCCCCACTCTTTTCTTTAAACCTTTTTGGGCCTCTTGAGAGAGTGTAAGACCCATCCCTTTGTACAGAAAACCTTTTTCGGGCCTCAGTCACTTGTATAAGTCCCTCTGTACAAATTCAAACAGTGCGCTCACTGATAAAACCCTGGGCCTCTCCTTGAGCTGTAAGCCCCAAATCTTTCTTTTTCAAAGCACTTTCTCCTTTGATTTTGAATATACTGTTGTTTTCAATCTTTCTTTGTTGAACAACTAACCAAACAGCATGGAAGCACTCCAACCGAGTAAGTGGTTATCGCTTTCGTTTACTGCTTTCATATTATAAACTGTATTGTGGGGCTGCTCACTGTAAGTCTCCTTTCACAAACTCATATATATATAACTGTATTGTGGGGCTGTTTCGCTGTAAGTCTTCTTTCATAAATTCATATCTACTGTGTAATAATAGTATATATATTTCGAGTTTCCCCGGCAACTATGTCTAGAACTAGGTGACGCCGTTTCATTTATTCGTAGAAATAGACGCCTAGATCCCCAATAGGAGCACCAGATACAGTCTTCTCTTCGGCTGTCCTCCTTAGGAATCGTCAAGAAGCTCTACTCCCCCAAGATAAATGTATTCTCCGTGAATGGCATCTTTGAGTTTCTTCCAAATTCTCGAACTTTCCTGACTTGATCTATTCCTTGTGGATAGCTTGCCTTGAATGTCTCGGGGTTTGGGTACCCACTACGGTCATAATCTTGGACCTTAACTAAGGAACCCTCTTTAAAAGCTAAAAGTCGCTGGATAGTAAACCTCGCACGTTTACCAGTTGTTTTTATCTTTAAAAGAGTTATCTCTCCTAATGGAAAGGAGATGATAGACTCACGGGCTTCTTAAAAGCATCGGCCTCCTCTTGGGCATTATTCAAGGACACTACGGCTTCTTAGAAGTATTCACATCCTCCTCTTAGGCTTTGTATAATGATCTCTTCCTCTGGGAATGATAGCCTCCTCTTGGGCTTCGTACAAGGACCCGTCGGCTTCTTAAAAGTTTCCAGCCTCCTCTTGGGCTTCGTACAAATTGTCCCGACGACCTCCTAGAGGTATAGGAACAGAACCTAGTCATCCTCATAGAACAGTCCTTTCATAGAGTCTACTACTGTTTCTCAAAGCATAGTACGAAAGATAAAACTCTAGACACAGACAGTCTAACTTCCTTGAGTCTCAAAAGACATTCTCAAGTGACCCCTTCGTTAAATAGGAAGGAAACCCGCAGACTCGGACAATCTCAATACCCTTTGGATTTCCAGTTTCCCCAAAGAAGAGGAAACAACCCCGATCCTCAGATCTAACCCACGAGTACAGTGATGCTCATATAAGAACTGATTTTCTCTTTCAAAATCAGTATACTGGACCTGTCACTTAACTGACATAGCCTCCTCTTGGGCTTTGTACAATGACTCTCCCTAGCGGAGTCAAACAACGTTTTAGCCTCTCTCTCGGGCTTTGTACGAGACACACAAAGACTCCCTCGTTGAGTCAAACAAACAATAGCCTCCATCTCGGGCTTCTTACGAGACACACAAAGACTCCATCGTCGGGTCAAAAACTTTTAGCCTCTCTCTCAGGCTTTGTACGAGACACAAAATAGCCTCCTCTTAGGCTTTGTATAATGATTTTCCTAGCGGAAATTAACCTCCTCTTAGGCTTTGTATAAGAAAACCACTGGTTGATCCAATCAACCTTTTAGCATCAAAGCTGTGCCTCGTTCACAGTACACAAACATCAACAACTCCTTTCCCTTCATCTAATCGCTGTATGCGGCAAGCCTCTGGATCATCTATATCCAAGCCACTGTCCCTCTTTTAGCATGAGAAATTCCTAAGGAAAGATGGCATTGCTCTACCCTGAGTTAAAGTCTTCTCCTTCAGGTTAAAACTCTTTCTTCGGAAATTATGGCATTGCTCGGATCAGCGTATCCCAGTTAAAGTAATTCTCCTTCTCCCCTCTTTAGAGATGACAAATTCTCTCTAAAGCCGAGATCTTTCAGCTTCACGTCTTGGGCTTTGAACAAGACACAAATAGACCTTTCAGCTTCACATCTTGGGCTTTGAACAAGATACAAACCACCTTTCGCTTCACGTCTTGGGCTTTGAACAAGACACCAAAAACCAATTTCCTCCCATAGAATAGGAGGAACTACGAACGCTCTGATTTCCCTATTTTGGTAAACGGGAATACGTAGGCATAAGATCGAAAGAAAAGATCTTAGCAAGCGCAATCAACAAAAAAACCAAATCCCATATCTCCATCAATCAAAAGCAGTAATTCAAAAGCATCAGTCCTAACATCCTAATCCTTGTTCCCCGCCAGAAACCTTCTGCCCAGATAAAAAGAAAGAAACTGTATTGGCGAAAATACAAATAACCAGTACAAAGGCCCCCCCACATTGATAGCATTCGTAACCTAACAGACCGCTGTTTAAACTCAGTATGCAAGCAGGGTTAATTGGAGACATATATTTCCCTTCCTTATTCAGCTCACAATAGGATAAAAAATGAATCGACCTGTAGTCAAAGCTCAAACCGCAGAGAGCGACCAGCGCTTATGAACCGCGTCCAAAATCGCTCGCTACAGAAAAGTGGGGCCCACCGTGGGGCCGTTCTCTCTTTCTTACAATATAAACCTTGGGTAAGTCATTTTTCATGGCGGTGGCCGCCTACAGAAAAGTGGCGCCCACCGTGGGGCCCTTCAAAGTTAGGTCTAGGCACGGTCTTCCTTTTCTTCACTTGTGTGAATACCACAGATTGGGGCTTCCGCCGGGGAACCCATTTTCTGTCAGGAACTTAGGATTCTTAGCTTTATAAGTCTAGGATGATTAGGACAAATATATATACTGCTTTTCCTAATTGCTATACGTGTTTATTTTTCTGGTACTGGGAATGCGGGTGATGCCGTATGTGGAAAGATTGAGTATACACTTAAGATAAGTGATGGCGACGGGGTCGACCATCAACCTCAGTGGAGGCTGACCAACGCAACCCATTCACTCTTCTAGCCAATGGGCCGGTTGTTAAGTCTGAGAAGCAGAGGAGCCAAACCCTTTCGTAGTGCGGAAACTATCGGAAATAGTTGTTACGCGATACTACCCTCATTTGAGGCTGGTGATCTATTCTCGGTGAATGGCACTTACTCTAAGATTGCTCTACAACTCGCTGGCGATCCGCTTGTTGTTTTGCTTTCCTGGGAGGAGCTGATGATAATGAGTACAGGTACAAAAATCACCCTAGTATAAACCTTTGCGGATGGGTAGAGCCTTGACTTCATGACAACGACCCTTTGACCCCATATTTTTTCTATGTTTTTGTGTGCTGCATTCATGCATCCATTTAATAAAACATTAAAACACTCAAAAAACTTTCTCTTCTAGTCTCTCTGTTTTTCAAATTAAACTAAGACTGTGATTGAAAATATCAGAGAAAAAGATTGCATTAATGGATTTCGGTAGAAGGAGAACTCGCCAGTATACCTTCAAGGTTCCAAAGCTAGAGGATTTGAGAAAGTTAGCAAGGATGATCGTTAACCCAGAGGCTTTCAGAGCCAAGCACGGTGGTGTGCTACCACTGTTAAGAGTCCATGTGATTAAGGGGATCATGGACGCGCTCATTCAATTCTACGATCCGGTTTATCACTGTTTCGCATTCCCGGATTATCAGCTATCACCAACGATGAAGGAGTATTCTCATCTGACTGATTTACATATCACTGATCGAGCTCCATTTTCTGGACTGGAAGAAATTCCAAAGAATCAGACTATTGCAATAGCAATTCATTTGGACGAGTCTGAGGTCAGGACTCACATGACCACTAAGGGTGGCATCCAAGGTTTGCCAGCCCAGTTCTTGACAAAAAAGGCTCTATACTTCGCTAGTATAGGGAACGGGACTGCTTTTGAAAGCATCTTTGTCTTGCTCACCTACGGATTATTTTTGTTTCCCAACATCAATAACTTCGTCGATATCAACGCTATTAAGGTTTTTCTCATTGGAAACCCTGTGCCAACTTTGCTCGCAGATGCGTATCATTCTGTACACTTAGGAAATTTGTACAGCGGAGGGGAGATCACATGCTGTGTACCTCTGCTTTATAAATGGTTTATCTCACACTTGCCCAAGTCTGCAACTTTTTGGGATTGTAAGAGTGTCTTACGTTGGTCGCAGAAGATCATGTCTCTCACCAATTCCGATATAGATTGGTGTAATAGGATTTATGAGGGAATCAGAATCATTGACCGTTGTGGAGACTTCCCCAGCGTACCCCTCATAGGAACCAAAGGAGGAATCAACTATCATCCGATATTAGTTCTTCGTCAATTTGGATACCCGATGAGACACATCCCACTGGGTGTTCATCTGGAAGGTCTTTTCTTCAAAGAAGGAGAAAATGACAGAGCACTAAAGATGGAAATAGTGCAAGCTTGGAAACAGGTTCATAAGAAAGGACGAGAGACTCTGGGAAAACCGGACTGTGTCTCGGTGGAGCCTTATCTCCATTGGGTACAAACTAGAGCTCTCAAGCTAAAGATGCCTTATCCTCGTTACGGAATTCTTCCACCGAGGGAAACTGTCATGTACTTCATGACGGAAACTGAAAAGCTTCAGGTTACTCTCAACAAAGTTCAAAAGGAAAGAAGATCTTGGAAGAACAAGTACCGCACCCTCGACGTAGAGTGTATCCAACTACATCAACTACTAAAAGAGAAAGATGCTCTGATTGAAATTTAGGAGCAGCAAGCTGTAGAGAATCAAGATGACCAAAGGAATTTGCTTGCTCCTTTCACCTGGCAAAGGAATGACAACCCGACAACGGCCCAAGCGCCCCGGTCAAAGAAGAGGACTCGGGACCCATTAGTTTAGGTTTCTGTTTCTGCACTTTGTAATCTACTGTATTTCCATTTCTGTAATCCTTTGGAATTCAATAAAAAGGGGTTTCCCCACTGTTTGATATTTTCAATCTAATTGTCGAAGTTTATTTTGATTAAACCAAAAAAAAAACAATTAATATAATCATTGCATTCATCATTCTTACATCGCGTATTCTTCTTCCCTACGAATCTCACGTTTGTGTCTCGATTCTAGAGTCAAACTGTCTCATTCGTATAATACTCGGGTCAATCGTCAGAAAAAGATGGATGATCTTGAGGAAGAAAACAGAGAGTTGAAAGAAGAGATCGACGCTCTGAGAGAGGATATGAGAAAGCTTCGTAACGACATGCAAGCCATGGCAGAAGCTCGGCTACAAAGAACTGTGATCTCAGAGATCACCTCAACGCCCATCATAGAAAAGTATGATCCTAGGTATCAGATGCCGAAAGATCGTCCTTGGGGCATGCCTGTTAACTATATCCCGGAAGGATATGTTCCGCCGATCACTGAAGATCTGGGAATCACAACAGAAGCCGCTGGGCCTGAAGGTTACAAACTTCGGGAAAGCGAAGATGCCATGGGCATACTCAAGACTCCTGAAGGTTACAAACTTCGGGAGGCGCCAAGACTTACTGCCGTAGTCACGGTACCACCCCCTGTGGTGCACACTGTCCCGGAAGGACAAGTTCCACAGACACCTTCTGGTAAGAAGGAAACTATGTTTGACAGAATGGAGGAATTCCAGGAAAAGTTCTTGGAAATGCAGAAAGAGCTGCAAGCCATTCGCGGTCAGGATCTATTTGGAAAGGACGCCGCAGACCTCTGCTTGGTCCCAAATGTGAAAGTCCCGCACAAGTTCCAAGTGCCCAACTTTGAAAAATACAAGGGTAACTCTTGCCCTCAGAGCCATCTGGTGATGTACGCTCGGCGGATGTCAGCTCAGACGGAGAATCAGGACCTGCTGATTCACTACTTCCAGGATAGTTTAACCGGTGCCGCACTCAAATGGTACATGGGTTTAAACCATACTACGATCAGTACATTCAGAGATCTTGGTACTGCCTTCGTCCAACAATACAAATATAATTTGGACATGGCAATCGACAGAGATCAACTCAGATCGATGTCGCAAAAGGAAAAGGAAACCTTTAAGGAGTATGCTCAAAGGTGGCATGAAATTGCCGCTCAAATTTGTCCACCTCTTGAGGAAAAAGAGATGACAAAAATATTCTTAAAGACCTTAAGCTCATTTTACTATCACCGAATGATTGCCAGTGCACCCAGTGATTTCACCGAAATGGTCGGCATGGGTGTACGTCTTGAGGAAGCCGTCCGAGAAGGACGTTTGGTAAAAGACACTGGATCAACGAGCGGTACTAAAAATTACGGTAGTGCTCTCCCTAAGAAAAAGGAGCAAGATATTGGGAATATCTCTCTCGGAAAGCAAAGGCGACGTTATCAGCCAGTAGCAGCTGTTACTCCTGTTATCGGCCCCGCGCCTGTTCCTATGTATCAACCTCAGGTTGCGCAGAGCCAACCTGACCAACAAAGGACACAACAGCCTCTTCAGCAGGCTCGTCCTCCATATAACAACAACCGTACAATACAGCCACCAGGATTTGATCCTATACCCGTAACGTACGTAGAGCTGTTTCCGTTACTACTGGCTAAGGGGCACATTCAGACTAAGTCTCCCCTTTCAGTTCTGGAAAATCCGCCTTTTTGGTTTAAAGCGGATCAAACATGCCCTTATCATCAAGGAGGGTCAGGGCATAACATTGAGACTTGTCTCAATTTCAAGTCCGACGTGCAAAAGCTTGTTAGGAGCGGGCTCTTATCTTTCAAAGATACGAATCCCAATGTTCTCACGAACCCGCTGCCTCAACATGAGAAAGCTGCAGTCAATCTGATTGAGAAAGAGACTAACAATGTCTATCAAATTCACGATGTACTCTCATTGGGGACCAATCTGGTCAAGATACATTGTAGACAGAGTGGATATGGCCATGTGCCACCTTATAATTATCACCAGTGTGATATCTGCTCTAAAGACAACCAGGGATGTTCTGTAGTGCAAGCAGCTCTACAGGAACAAATGGATCTTGGATGGATCCAAGAGCATCGAGTTCGTGGAGTTAACATGGTTTACACGAATTCCAACGTCATTCAAAACCACGACATCCGTGCGATGAATGTCAACTTGGTGGCGATGCACTCAAGGCAAAGCCAGTATCATAATCTGCCGCGACACGATTACAGTTCCTGTCTGATTTGCTCGGTAAACAAACAGGGATGCTCTTTCATACAAGAGGCCCTCCAGCGTCAGATGGATCTTGGATGGATCCAAGACTACCATGATAGGAACTCCTATCAAATCAACATGGTTCAGATCTTTGACATTCGCGTGATGAATACCAACCTGGTAGAGTTACATGCTGAGCAGGTCCGACTCGGATTCTTAATATCACATGATTATCAAAACTGTAAAGCAGGTTGCGAAAACGATCGAGGTTGTACCCTTGTCCAGGAGGCACTTCAGCACTTGTTAAATCACTGGTGGATGCCAATCTACATGGACGAAGATACTCAGCAGATTAGTATCAATCACAGGAATCCTACTCGTCGTCAAAGTCAGGATGTCCGATCAATGGAAGATAACCTAGTGAAGTTACATTGTATTCAAAGTGGGCGTGGCCAGGTACCACCACACAACTATGACAGTTGCAGCGTCTGTTCGGAAAGTAACCAAGGGTGTTACCTTGTGAGAGCAGCTCTTCAGGGTCAGGTCGATCATGGAGAAATTCGTCCATATCCAGGTTCAGGACCCATCATTTGGTCACCGAACTACCTTGCCGAGCAAGTTGAGGATGTTGTCACGATCTCTGGTCATCACAGGACCAGGGATGTTTTTGCCATCATCCCTCTACTTGACGAATCTAGAGTTCCCAACCGGGAACAGATCAAGGTTACTTATGATGGTCAAAAAAATTAGAAGGTTCCCATAGTCATCTATCTACCGGGGCCACTACCGTATGAATCAGCTAAGGCAATCCCTTACAAATACGGTGCAACAATAATCGAGAATGGAAAGGAAATTCCATTACCCTCCGTCGGGAACATTGCAGACATCAGTCGTGTAACACGGAGCGGTCAAATCTTCAACCGAGGGGTTGGAGAATCCAACAAAGAAAAGGAACTTCAGGCAGAAATTCCTGATCCACCAGTCGGTCAATCTAGTAATCCCGACTTTTCAAAAGACAAAGATGAGATGCTAAAGCTCATCCAAAGGAGTGAATATAACATTGTTGATCAACTGTTACAGACTCCTTCAAAGATCTCAGTATTATCACTGTTACTCAGTTCAGAAGCACACAGAGAGGCTCTACAGAAAGTCTTGGAACAAGCCTTTATGGAACAGGATGTAACAATCAGACAATTCGATAGCATTGTCTCTAACATCACTTCCTGCAATAATTTGGGATTTAGTGATGAGGAATTACCTGAAGAGGGTCGTCGTCATAACATGGTGCTCAACATTACAGTTAACTGCCAAGGCGATGCTTTAGCCAACGTACTGGTAGACACAGGGTCAGCCCTGAATGTTATGCCGAAGTCCACTTTAATGCAATTATCATTTAAGGGCCCTCCGATGAGAGTCAGCGAGGTCGTCGTCAAAGCATTCGACGGATCCAGAAAAATAGTTATCGGCGAAGTTGATCTTCCCATAACTATTGGTCCTCATACTTTCCAAATCACTTTCCAGGTCATGGACATCCAGGCAACATACAGTTGTTTATTAGGAAGACCTTGGATACATCAGGCTGGAGCGGTTACTTCAACCCTCCACCAAAAGCTAAAGTTCGTCAAGAACGATCAACTTGTCACAGTTTATGGGGAACAAGCCTTGCTTGTGAGCAACTTATCATCATCTACTTGTGTGGAACCCGAGGAGGTTATTGGAACTCAGTTCCAAGCACTATCGGTGAGCAAGAACGATCAATCTGAAGGAGGAACCTCGATTTCCTCATACAACGATGCTATCAAAGCGGTCGAGAGTACCGATACAACCGGATGGGGACGGCTTGTCATTCCTATTGACAATAAAACAAAGAAGGGTCTTGGTTTTTCTGCGACCTGTACCCAGACAGCCGCCAACGATGAAAGTCTTCATCCCCTTCAAAACTTCTTCCACAGTGGAGGTTTTCTTCACCCGGTGTCTCAGACAGTTCATGCTATCAATGAGGAAGATCCCTCTGACACAGATGAAGAATGGAAGTCCTACCTTAACAAGGACGGCTATATGTCTCAGGAAGAGGTGCCTATGCCTTTTTGCTTTCCTACAGAAAGTCCGAGATTTATACCAAGATCAGATGTCGAAATGATCTACGGAGATTGTGATCCAGAAAGATGTCGTGCTCCGCCAAATTCATTAGAGGAAGACACTCCGATGAAAGACAACTTTGACCACAATTACTATGGCCTAATGGATGGCCTGCCAATGTGGCAGCCTTACCCAGGAGACTTGGGGCAAGAGAGTCAGCCGAACAATGAAACTCAGCTGAGCATCATTGAACAAAATACCTGTGTCCCCACCATGTCATGGGATCAACACTCAGGTCATTCAGAAACTACTCAACATGAAGATGAATTCGCAACGTTTGCAGGACTAGAATTCATCAACTATGTTTTTTCTGAGGTCAACGTCATCGAGAGGGATGACTTCTCCAGTTCCAAAGAAGTTTGGGACACTCTGGGACAACCAAGTGGAAAATACGACTTTATGGTCAAGTACACTGCTCCCGAAAGCTCTCGTATCAGGCTCCAAGATATCCAGTCAACTGAATGGGGAGATACAGCTGAGAGCACCAATGCTATGCAAAATGCAACAGAGGAATCCTCCTATGACAATTCTGCCTGGGAAACAGATTCCAATGATCCTACTCCACCAGAAATCAGCGTTATTTCTGAAGACAAATCGAGGAAGGTGCCAGACTTTGTGATTCACCGAGGAGTTCGCCGCCAATGGGTTGCCGTCGAGGTTCCGAAGGTCGTTCATCAGTCAAAGTAATTGCCATCTTTAACCTTTCACCCTGCCCAGGTGAAACGGATGTTTTGATAGGGCTCGCTTTTTGTAAATTTCCCTCTTCGCTTTGCCCAAAGCGACAGAGTTTTGTTTTATAGGGCTGTAGTTTCAAGATTCGACTTGTTCATTAATAAAATAACGTCGTTCTGTAATTTCCGCATTAATTGTTGTTTTCTCTTTTTGCTTTTTCAGAAAATGGTAATCCTAAAAAACAATTCAAAAATAAAAACAAGCAGTAAAACAAAAACACTGCACACACTTGCATTTTCTCTATCTCTTCTAAACACGAATCATCACGTCATGTAGATTGCTTGTTTTAAACCCCGTTGAAACATACGATCCAATGCCTTCTCCCAACTTTGAGTTCCCGGTATTCGAGGCTGAAGAAGAAGTTGACAACGAAATTCCAGAAGAGATCTCCCGATTACTCAGACAAGAGGAAAGGTCCATTGAATCTCACAAAGAGCCGTTGGAAACGGTAAACTTGGGTTCAGAAAAAGAGAGAAAAGAAATCAGGATTGGAGCACTGCTCAGTCCAACTGCCAGAGAGGGTTTGATAAAGCTTCTCAAAGAATTCCCTGATGTATTCGCTTGGTCCTATCAGGATATGCCAGGGTTGGATACCAGCATCGTGGAACATCACTTACCGTTGAGATCAGAATGTCCACCAGTAAAGCAAAGGTTGAGACGCACTCACCCGGACATGGCCATCAAAATCAAAGAGGAGGTACAGAAACAGATTGACGCGGGTTTCCTTGCTACATCTGAATATCCTCAATGGTTAGCCAACATCGTACCCGTTCCCAAAAAGGATGGAAAGGTCAGAATGTGTGTTGATTACAGAGATCTAAACAAGGCAAGTCCAAAGGACGACTTTCCTTTACCACACATTGACATGCTGGTTGACAGTACAACAAAGTTCAAAGTATTCTCCTTCATGGATGGATTCTCGGGCTATAACCAGATCAAAATGGCGCCAAAAGACATGGAGAAAACTTCGTTCATTACCCCATGGGGTACCTTTTGTTACAAGGTAATGCCGTTCGGTTTGAAGAATGCCGGGGCAACCTATCAAAGGGCCATAACTACTCTGTTTCATGACATGATACACAAAGAAATCGAGGTATATGTCGATGATTTGATTGCAAAATCAAGAACAGAGGAGGAGCACATTGAACATCTGTCAAAATTGTTCAAACGTCTAAGAAAATTCAAGCTCCGCTTGAATCCTAACAAGTGCACCTTCGGTGTCTGTTCGGGGAAATTACTAGGGTTCATCGTCAGCCAGAAAGGAATTGAAGTTGATCCTGACAAGGTCAAGGCCATTCAAGAAATGCCTTCTCCGAAAACTGAAAAACAAGTCAGAGGATTCCTGGGACGTTTGAACTACATCTCCAGATTCATATTCCTCATGATCGCGACGTGTGCGCCGATTTTCAAATTACTCAAAAAGAACCAGGATTGCGTTTGGTCAGAAGATTGCCAAACTGCCTTCGACAGTATTAAGGAATATCTGTTGAATCCTCCGATTCTATCACCTCCAGTGGAAGGAAGACCACTGATCATTTACATCACGGTCCTAGAGGACTCAATGGGATGTGTACTTGGCCAACAAGACGAAACTAAACGGAAAGAGTCTGCCATTTACTATCTAAGCAAGAAATTCACCGACTGCGAAACTCGGTACACGATGCTTGAGAAAACTTGTTGTGCTTTGGCTTGGGCAGCCAAACGTCTTCGCCAGTACATGATTCATCATACTACTTGGTTGGTCTCCGAAATGAATCCAATCAAGTACGTTTTCGAAAAAACCTGCTCTCACGGGAAGGATTGCCCGTTGGCAGATGTTACTATCAGAATATGACATAGAGTACCATGCTCAGAAAGCCGTTAAAGGAAGTATTTTAGCCGATCATTTGGCTCATCAACCGATTGACAATCAAGAATCAATCGGGTTTGACTTCCCAGACGAAGATGTCATGTATCTAAAAATGAAAGATTGCGATGAACCGCTACCCAGTGAAGAGCCAGAACCAGGTTCCCAGTGGGGACTTATCTTTGACGGAGCAGTCAATCATTATGGAAACGGAATTGGGGCAATCATTGTTACCCCTCAGGGTACCCACATTCCTTTCACCGCTCGACTTACGTTCAAATGTACGAACAACGAGGCCGAATACGAAGCATGTATCATGGGTATCGAAGAAGAGATTGATTTAAGGATCAAAAACTTGGACGTATACGGCGATTCAGCCCTGGTTATTAACCAGATAAAAGGAGATTGGAACACATACCAATCAGGATTGATTCCTTACAAAGACTATGCAAGGAGGTTGTTACCCTTCTTCAACAGAGTCGACTTTCATCACATCCCTCGTGATGAGAATCACATGGCTGATGCATTATCCACTCTCTCTTCCATGATTAGTGTAGGTCGATGGAATGACATACCTAAGATCGACATCATGCGCCTTGAACGGCCCGCTTACATCTTCGCGGTTGAAGCAGTCATAGACGACAGACCTTGGTATCACGATATCAAATGCTTCCTTCAGAAACAAGAGTACCCATCTGGGGCACTCAGAAAAGTCAGGAAAACCCTCAGAAGATTGGCTGGAAACTTCTTCCTGAGCGGTGACACTCTTTATAAGAGAAATTTTGACATGGTCTTGCTCCGATGCGTCGACAGACCAGAAGCAGACATGCTCATGAAAGAAATTCATGAAGGATCCTTTGGCACTCATGCCAACAGACACACAATGGCGAGAAAAATTCTTAGGGCCGGGTATTATTGGTTGACCATGGAATCCGACTGCTACAAGTACATGAGGAGGTGTCACAAGTGTCAGATATACTCCGACAAAATTCATGTACCGCCATCACATCTCAAAGTTCTTTCTTCCCCGTGGCCATTTTCCATATGGGGAATTGATATGATTGGTATAATTGAGCCCAAGGCTTCAAACGGACATCGGTTCATCCTGGTAGCCATTGACTATTTCACCAAGTGGGTCGAAGCAGCGTCATTCGCCAATGTAACCCGACAAGTGGTGGTCCGATTTATCAAAAACAATATCATCTGCCGTTATGGTGTTCCAAGCGAGATCATTACTGATAATGGATCTAACTTGAACAACAAGATGATGAAGGAGTTGTGCGCAGAGTTCAAGATCGAACACCATAACTCATCTCCCTACCGACCCAAGATGAACGGAGCGGTAGAAGCGGCTAACAAGAACATCAAGAAGATTGTTCAAAAGATGGTTGTAACCTATAAAGATTGCCATGAAATGCTACCCTTTGCTCTTCACGGTTATCGAACATCTGTCAGCACTTCAACAGGGGCAACCCCTTTCTCTCTAGTATATGGCATGGAGGCAGTTCTCCCCATAGAAGTAGAGATCCCATCAATCCGGGTATTGATGGAAGCTAAGCTCACCGAAGCTGAATGGTGTCAAAGTCGACACGGCGAACTGAACCTGATCGAAGAGAAGCGAATCACGGCACTATGCCACGGTCAGTTGTATCAACAGAGAATGAAAAGGGCGTTCGACAAAAAGCTCCGACCGCGTATCTTCAGAAAAGGAGACCTTGTGCTCAAGAAGATACAATCATTTCTCACTGGTTCTCGGGGCAAATGGACCCCAAATTATGATGGCCCCTATGTGGTCACGAAAGCTTTCTCAGGCGGTGCCTTGAGACTTGCAACCATGGACGGAGAAGAATTTGCCTATCCCAAGAATGTTGATATAGTCAAGAAATACTTCGCCTAAAACTAAAAAAAAAACGTCTCGGTGGATTGAAAACCCGAAAGGGCGGTCCAGGCAAAAGTTAGAGACATGAAAAGAATCATCCCGATGGATTGGAAATCTCATAGTACAATCCAGGCAAAAGTTAGGGATAATGGCAAGTAACTATGTTTAACAGAGGCAAGTCCCTCAGCAGCAGTTGCATCATCTATCGGAGGAAATCTCCAGTCAAAGGTCATCTTCGACAGAAGCTCAGGATGTCCCGAATTCAAAGTTGGTAGAAGGATAGTGGTCGTTATGTTTCAACGTTGCCCTTTTCCCTGTAAATTACCATTTTCTAACTTTGTATATACTCTTTGGAATCACGCGTTTGGCTGATCTCCATCTTATCAATAAAATTTGAGCCCTTGTGCTTTTGTTTGTAATTCTTTACTTGTTTTAGCTTTACAGAACGACGTTGTTTAAATTTAATCAGCTATTCTTGAAATAAAACAAAAATAAATTTACTTGTTAAACTTTTTTTGCTTTTAAATTAAAGATGGCATTTCTTTTGACTGTTGAACATCAGAAGAACATCGATCGCTTCTCCCGAAGTAAGCGAACTTCAAAGTGCAGAATCAAAGTACTCCTTCTAGACCAGTACTCCTGAATGAAGGATCAATAATGTCAGAGACCATGTTTCGTCTGACATCCTCGGCCGAGTTCTCATCTCCTAAGCCCGATCAACATAGCTCCCAACGGGACTATCTCTCCTAAGCAAGGTGCAATTGCTATTTTGAACCAACGGTACTTCTTCGCCCCGCGATGGCCGAGTATACAATTGTGTTCATCCATTAGTCTGTATGTCGCGTCTGTTTTGTCAGCATATACATACGTACTTCATGCATTTTTTATTTGCATTTACATTTCATATTGCATCGTTATCACTCTAGCTGGTCTTGTCCCCTAGTGATAAACAGTTTTCTCAATCGAGTTTGTCAGTTCTTTCCTCGTCAGGAAGTGTTGCGTCTGCACAATCTCGCCACCAGTGTATCTTTAGATCAGAGTCGGCACTTGGCCACTTCGATAACTTGAACCTCTGAAAAGCCAGAGAAAACTTTTAATAAACATCACTCTTCGCCATTGAAGATGATATCCTTGCTTTCCCGGATTAAGGAAAATCCGCAGAGAAAGCCTCGTGATCAAAGATTCGGCAGCACGCCAGTTTTGCTCCGAAAAACCACTGATGAGAAGGTCATTGGCACCTCAAAATTGGATCCCATCATATGGAATTTCTCCGGGAAGATCCCGAGAAAAGTATGATGTAACCCCAAACGAAAACAGTCTCTCAAGAGACTCTCTTTCCCCAGTAGAATCGACAAATGGCGTCTCCAACGGAAAAGTTTGTACAACTCTACAATTCAGACGAATGGGTTCCCCAACAAGTCTGACATCAAATCTTTTCCCACTCAAATGGCGTCTCCCCAGGAAAATTCGGCGAGAAGTTTGAGGGAAAACCGCTACTAATAGCGTCCCTTGTCAATAAAGTTTATTGACAACAGAAACTAAGACCAGTTCCTTGGTAGGAAACCAGGATCTAGGGGAAGTTTATTTCAAAAGAAACTAAGACCAGTTCCTTGGTAGGAAACCAGGATCGAGGGGAAGTTTATATCAGAAACTTAGACCAGTTCCTTGGTAGGAAACCAGGATCGAGGGGAAGTTTATATCAGAAACTTAGACCAGTTCCTTGGTAGGAAACCAGGATCGAGGGGAAGTTTATATTAGAAACTAAGACCAGTTCCTTGGTAGGAAACCAGGATCGAGGGGAAGTTTATTTCAAAAGAGACTGAGACCAGTTCTTGGTAGGAGACCAGGATCGAGGGGAAGTTTACCTTTTCTAAGCATCATTGCTTAGCTAAAGAAGATGAATGCGTAAGCTACAATTCATAACCACCATCAAAATTTCGGGTATTCCGATATTTAATCCTCTTGCACCCCGAATGCCCAAATCCCTTCGTCATTCACCCCAAATTTTGACCACTTAGATTTCCCATCATTGTGAAAATCATCATCACAATATGGATGGGCCATCATACTTCATCAGTCTCCCCAAAGATGGGTGAGCATTCACTACAATCAAAATTAGGGTTTCAAGCCCTCTCTGAGTGCTTAGACAAAGGATTAATCAAGAAATGACATGATCTTCAACTTGTCTAATCTCTCAAACATCCTCAAAGGATCAAAAGGACTCCTACTTCAAGGATTAAGCACAAAGCTGCTCCCTTCTAGGTGGATCAAGTCTCAAGATCGACAGTGTCACCAAATTAGGGTTTTGGTCGACCAGGGCCTCCAGATGGAAATTTTCATCTGGGCACAAGGCAATGATCCAAAACATAACCTAATATACTTCATGGAACCTCATGAACCCATGCATCAAGTCAATTTTGCCTCAGGGGATGCATTCATCAAAAATCAGGAATTAGGGTTTCTTGACCTAATTCACCCCTAAGTTGACTTTTGGGACAAACCATGAGCCAAGACCTCAAGACATGATTTGAGGGTCTCTAATATACCATATTTATCCATTTGTAACAATGGATTGATCCAAGAAGCTTGAGCAACAGGTCTCAATTTCATCTGCACCACAATTAGGGTTTTAAGAGAAAAGTCAACTGTAACTTTGACTTTTGACCAGGACATGCTCCCAAACCCTAATACATGATTGTATATACCCTATGACACCCATGGAACATGTCCATCAAGTTTGATTTAGGTCAAGGACATGATTTCCTGAAGAATTGCACAGTTTGGAATTCATCTGATAAAAAGTCAACTGTGCACAAAAGTCAACTTTGACTTTTTGAGATTTTCACCAAAATGGATTTTTAACCCTAAAATGATGTTAATGTATGATTTGAATCATCATTCATCAAGAAAAATCAAGAAAAGTGAGATAACTTGTAAAAGGGGTAACCATAAAACTTAGAAATTTTTCTAAGTTAAAAATAAAGTGGCAAAGGTACCAACTTTGGAGGACCATAACTCCTAAACCACAAGGCCATTTTTTCTCATCCAAAGATGGATTTGTAGCCCTCATTATCACCTACAAAAACTTCAACTACAAGTCATTCCAATTCATTAAGGATTTTGAGTTATGGAGTGATCAAAGTGGCTGAAAAGTGAAAATGTCACTTTTTCCAACACTTAGTGAAATTTTCACTAAGTCAGATTCTGCCTCACTTTTTGTCAAATGTAGGGGGATTTTTCACTTGGAATCAAAAGAGATCAAAACCAAACTTGTTCAAACAGTTGTTGTATCATGTAAGAGCTTTCCAAAATGGCCAAGAACATTGCCAAATTCAACCTACACCATGAGATACAACATTGCCAAGTTGCCTTGCTGAAATCTGTCAAGGCAAGGCAGAATTTGCAACTTTGGTCGATTTTCCAAAATCAGCCAAATTCAATTGCTCCTATCCACCTGGACACCTCAGAGGATTGAATCTAGAGGGGACAATCACTGAGCCAAGCCTCCAAAGTCCATGGAACAAGAAATAGCATGTTGAACCTAGAATGGCCAAAATAGGGACAAGACTTCAAATTTGGAATGAGGCATTCAATGGAACCATCAAGGTGGCATGGACTGAGCCATTCTCATCTGGAATCAGTCAAGACTTATCCAAGACCAAGGGAACCAAAGCTCTGTGCCCTAACCTCTAGTCAATGGCTAGAGGAGACTTGGATTTTCATTTGCCAACATTGGCCAAACCTACTTACCAGCTGCCATGCACTATTCCTTGCAAAACAAACTTGCTCTACTATAAATAGAGCTCAATTATGGTCAGTTTGAGTACACCAAAGCCATCTAACAGATACTTTCCTCAAAATCTCTTCTTTCACTCCAATTTTGCCTTCTAAGGCAAGTCACTATCGGGTTTTGAGTTTGAGAGCAATTCCAATCAAACCAATCACTCACACACCTCACATACATCACATATGAGCTGATCAAACACTTAGATTACTTCTGAAACATCAATTTCACAAAATCACCAGCCGGTTGCTCAAGGTTTTAACCAAAGTGCAGCTGAGGTACCACAAAATGATCCAGCCAATTTCAATCAAGTCCAACCATTCAAACACAATCCATAGGGTGTAGGGAAGCTGTTCAGATCATCACCACTCATCTGTAACACCTCCAAATCAAAAATCACTTTGAACTTGCTGTCACGACTTGGAGGTAAGCACATACTTGGTCATCTCTCAATCTATGCATATTTCCTCGCACAATAATTTGGCCATATGTTCATAATCATGCATGGAATGTTTTCCCTCAATTAATTGCATTGTTTGAATCGTGTATCAAAAATCCTAGCCTTCATGCAGAAATTAGGGTTCTTGAGGTCTCTTCGTGATTTCTTGTTGTATGTTTAATTTAAATGAAATTAAAGTACATAGACATGATCGTGAGGTTGAGGCGAGCATAATGATATGTGGATTGCATGATATGATTACGTATTCATGGAGATTAGATAGAAAATGCAAATCTGAGAAACCAAGAACACGCGCGTGTTCTTCAGCTTGTTCTTGGCGCCATTTTTAGAAATTCAAATATTTGAATTTTGTGATTTTGTTTAATTGATTCAAAAATTAATTTCTCTCTGAGTTTTAATGATTTTGAGTTGATTCTTTTTTTAATAATTCACAAAAATGTTAAAATATTTTATTTTCACGAAAAATCCCAAAAATATTATTTATTTCATATAATTGATATTTTTGTAAAGAATTAATATTTTGATTGTTTTTGGCATTTTAAATATTTTTTCTACATTGATTTTGCAACTTTTAATGCTTTCTAATTATTTTGTAGGTCAATACTTAATTTTTGAAGCATTAATCCAAGATCACAATTTGTTTTCCATGTGTTAAACAATTTTTTATCATTTTAATTGAATTTTTATTCAATTAAATACATTTTGAAAATAAATTAGGGTTTTGGATTAATTCAACCCTCATAAATCATTTTCAAAACACCTTTTTGGGCCTCTTGAGAGAGTGTAAGACCCATCCCCCCTTGTACAAAAACCTTTTGGGCCTCACTCATTGTATAAGTCCCTCTGTACAAGTAAACGGCGCGATCGTCGCCCATTTAAAAATAAAAATCATCTGGGTCTCTCCTTGAGCTATAAGACCCATTCAAAACACTTTGGGCCTCTATTAGAGTGTAAGACCCAATCCCCCTTTTAACCAAAACATCTTGGGCCTCACTTATTGTATAAGTCCCTCTGCGTTAAAAGAAAACCTCGGCGCGATCGCCATTGTTAAACGAAAAATCATTTGGTCCTACCCTCGTGTTATAAGCCCCACTCTTTTCTTTAAACCTTTTTGGGCCTCTTGAGAGAGTGTAAGACCCATCCCTTTGTACAGAAAACCTTTTTCGGGCCTCAGTCACTTGTATAAGTCCCTCTGTACAAATTCAAACAGTGCGCTCACTGATAAAACCCTGGGCCTCTCCTTGAGCTGTAAGCCCCAAATCTTTCTTTTTCAAAGCACTTTCTCCTTTGATTTTGAATATACTGTTGTTTTCAATCTTTCTTTGTTGAACAACTAACCAAACAGCATGGAAGCACTCCAACCGAGTAAGTGGTTATCGCTTTCGTTTACTGCTTTCATATTATAAACTGTATTGTGGGGCTGCTCACTGTAAGTCTCCTTTCACAAACTCATATATATATAACTGTATTGTGGGGCTGTTTCGCTGTAAGGCTTCTTTCATAAAGTCATATCTACTGTGTCATAATAGTATAGATATTTCGAGTTTCCCCGGCAACTACGTCTAGAACTAGGTGACGCCGTTTCATTTATTCGTAGAAATAGACGCCTAGATCCCCAATAGGAGCACCAGATACAGTCTTCTCTTCGGCTGTCCTCCTTAGGAATCGTCAAGAAGCTCTACTCCCCCAAGATGAATGTATTCTCCGTGAATGGCATCTTTGAGTTTCTTCCAAATTCTCAAACTTTCCTGACTTGATCTATTCCTTGTGGATAGCTTGCCTTGAATGTCTCGGGGTTTGGGTACCCACTACGGTCATAATCTTGGACCTTAACTAAGGAACCCTCTTTAAAAGCTAAAAGTCGCTGGATAGTAAACCTCGCACGTTTACCAATGGTTTTTATCTTTAAAAGAGTTATCTCTCCTAATGGAAAGGAGATGATAGACCCACGGGCTTCTTAAAAGCATCGGCCTCCTCTTGGGCATTATTCAAGGACACTACGGCTTCTTAGAAGTATTCACAGCCTCCTCTTAGGCTTCGTATAATGATCTCTTCCTCTGGGAATGATAGCCTCCTCTTGGACTTCGTACAAGGACCCGTCGGCTTCTTAAAAGTTTCCAGCCTCCTCTTGGGCTTCGTACAAATTGTCCCGACGACCTCCTAGAGGTATAGGAACAGAACCTAGTCATCCTCATATAACAGTCCTTTCATAGAGTCTACTACTGTTTCTCAAAGCATAGTACGAAAGATAAAACTCTAGACACGGACAGTCTAACTTCCTTGAGAGTCAAAAGACATTCTCAAGTGACCCCTTCGTTAAATAGGAAGGAAACCCGCAGACTCGGACAGTCTCAATACCCTTTGGATTTCCAGTTTCCCCAAAGAAGAGGAAACAACCCCGATCCTCAGATCTAACCCACGAGTACAGTGATGCTCATATAAGAACTGATTTTCTCTTTCAAAATCAGTATACTGGACCTGTCACTTAACTGACATAGCCTCCTCTTGGGCTTTGTACAATGACTCTCCCTAGCGGAGTCAAACAACGTTTTAGCCTCTCTCTCGGGCTTTGTACGAGACACACAAAGACTCCCTCGTTGAGTCAAACAAACAATAGCCTCCATCTCGGGCTTCGTACGCGACACACAAAGACTCCATCGTCGGGTCAAAAACTTTTAGCCTCTCTCTCGGGCTTTGTACGAGACACAAAATAGCCTCCTCTTAGGCTTTGTATAATGATTTTCCTAGCGGAAATTAGTCTCCTCTTAGGCTTTGTATAAGAAAACCACTGGTTGTTCCAATCAACCTTTTAGCATCAAAGTTGTGCCTCGTTCACTGTACACAAACATCAACAACTCCTTTCCCTTCATCTAATCGTTGTAAGCGGCAAGCCTCTGGATCATCTATATCCACGCCACTGTCCCTCTTTTAGCATGAGAAATTCCTAAGGAAAGATGGCATTGCTCTACCCTGAGTTAAAGTCTTCTCCTTCAGGTTAAAACCCTTTCTTCAGAAATTATGGCATTGCTCGGATCCGCGTATCCTAGTTAAAGTAATTCTCCTTCTCCCCTCTTTAGAGATGACAAATTCTCTCTAAAGCCGAGATCTTTCAGCTTCACGTCTTGGGCTTTGAACAAGACACAAATAGACCTTTCAGCTTCATATCTTGGGCTTTGAACAAGATACAAACCACCTTTCGCTTCACGTCTTGGGCTTTGAACAAGACACCAAAAACCAATTTCCTCCCATAGAATAGGAGGAACTACGAACGCTCTGATTTCCCTGTTTCGGTAAACGGGAATACGTTGGCATAAGATCGAAAGAAAAGATCTTAGCGAGCGCAATCAACAAAAAAACCAAATCCCATATCTCCATCAATCAAGAGCAGTAATTCAAAAGCATCAGTCCTAACATCCTAATCCTTGTTCCCCGCCAGAAACCTTCTGCCCAGATAAAAAGAAAGAAACTGTATTGGCGAAAATACAAATAACCAGTACAAAGGCCCCCCCACATTGATAGCATTCGTAACCTAACAGACCGCTGTTTAAACTTAGTATGCAAGCAGGGTTAATTGGAGACATCTATTTCCCTTCCTTATTCAGCTCACAATAGGATAAAAAATGAATCGACCTGTAGTCAAAGCTCAAACCGCAGAGAGCGACCAGCGCTTAAGAACCGCGTCCAAAATCGCTCGCTACACCTGGGAACCGGGGAGGGGCTGCGAGATGCCTCATGGGACTGTGAATGTCTTGGAAATGGTGGTGGTCGGTGCCTTCGCGGGGAAGATCGACCACGACTTTTCTCCAGCGCCTCGATCTGGATGTTCTTGTTGAAGATCATCTGGTTAGTTTGATTGACCAAAGCAAACAGGGCAGCAGTGCTCGGGTCCGCATTGGGCGGCAGGTCCACGGGCTGGAGGACTGTTTCCTGTACGTCTTGGTGAGTTGTCTCGTACTCCACTTCCTCGGAAAATGGTGAGGCGGTGAGTCCGTCTCTGATGTCGTTCTCCGCGACAGGCTGGGCAGCGTTGTTGTCGACGCGGTTGCCATTACTGAGCTGCGCGATGATGTTGTCTAGAGCTTGATTCGCCGACGGGTTGGCCATGATGGTTGTTGAATGGAGAAAGCTTTGGTTTATCGAGCAGAAAAATGGGGAAGCTTATAATATTCCCGTAGACGGCGCCACTGATCGTACCTGGATCAGACAGTTGATAGTGGCCAACGGCGTCTAGAACGCCAGCTCCGGTGATGGTGAGAGACGGCGGGGGTGTACCTGCAAGGTACTCCGACGCTCAAGTGAGAGAGTGTATAGAATATCAGCAAATACAGAAAGAGTGAGTGGTAAGAAGAATGTGTCTAACCTGACCCTCTCGAATGAGAGGGTATTTATAGAGAGCTCCCAGCGCGGGGCCAACGGTTACCAGCAATGGGCTGGATCAACTAGGCCCACTCCAAGCAACTGCTAGGGCTTACGTGTAGTAGTGAAGACCAGCACGTGGTCTTCGCCCTAGAGTAACTGCTCCTAGATTTCTGGAAGTAGGGCAGACCGAATCCTTCAGACGTGGGAGGTTACTTGGAACGTGTCCACGTGGTACGGACGGTTGGGCACTCCTCGCGGGGAGGAGCCTTCTGTGTCGAGGAGATATGAAGCCCGTAGAATAGCCATGGCCTCGCGGGGAGGAGCCTTCAGTGTCGAGGAGTGATGTGTAGCATTCTCGCGGGGAGAAGCTAATCTGTCGGGGAGGCACATCTCAGCAGGGTGTGATGTCCTCCTTCCTATTGTCCCAAGTGCCCGACACTGCCTAAGTGCCCGGCGAAACTGTGGCTTGCACGTGGCAGTCGCGTGTCTTGCAGAAGGACCTTATTGGGCCTCCCCAGACTGTATGGGTTGGGCCTGCTCGACTGTTGGGCAGCCTCGGCCCAGTCCAGAACACCACCCATCTTCCCCTTAAAATTAATCCTTTTACCTTAGAAGATAAACAAACAAACCTAGCTAACTTTCTCACGAATCGAATCAAGAGGTTCCCGTTGAGTACAATGGACGTAGAGGGTGCTAATACCTTCCCTTTGCGTAATCAACTCCCGAACCCGTAATTTGGTTGCGATGACCATTTTCTTATCCTTTCAAAGGTTTTCTCGATATTTTCCTATTCCTTCCTTGGAATGAATAAAGTTCGGTGGCGAATCTGTTTCGAACAGTTTTTTCCGCGTCCATCGCGAGGATCGTATTTTTCGAGGTACGACAGGTACTCATGTCATCTATAGATTGTGTGCCCTTCGTAAATAATCCACACACCTTGCTAACTATTGCACAAACTACACTTAGATTTTCATTCTGACTTATCATATCTACACACATTGTCTCCACATGATCATGGGTATTAACAACACAACTATCGCTCTTAATGGAATTTTCATGAATATGATCATCATTCTCTTTAAGCTTCTTCGACTCTGTCAACATGTCAGACAAAATGTTTGGCACATTTTTATCAACATCTTGATTTATTATATTGGTTTCCTTGGATTCTTCACTAACAAACATGTGAATGAGATGATGATTTCTCATCACAATTCCTCCAGTAACTAGACCAGTCTTATCAGCATATGGAAAGTTATGGAGAGCAATATCTGGAACGAATTTCTTGTTAAATAGCCTGTGGCTGAACTTCAATATATCAAGAGTAACACCAATTCCAGTTTTACCAAACACACATACATGTTTTTAGTTAAACAATGCTCTTGAAATATGAGAAGGGATGTCATATTTCTTATTCTTCTTCAAATTTTTCTTCTGAACAACTACTGGTTGTTTAACATTATGAGGACCTCCAGCTTAAACATCAACATTCCTTTCAATGGAAATTCCTTTCTTGAGTCTCATATAGTCCATATGTGGTAAATCATAAGTATGAGTAAGATGTTGAACCATCTTAAATGACATCTTTCTTTGCTTCTCATCTTCAAACACGTCATGAATTTTACCTTCTTCAATCTTGAGTTTTGGAAACCCTTTGACACCATATTTAGATATGATCTCCTTCATGCTCTTAACCTTAGATGAGGGCTGAGAAATCTATATATAACAGTTATCTTTGGATCTTGAACCCGTCATTAACATAACTTGATATTTGCTAGAGACAATACATTATGAATTATTGTAGCTGACATTCAGACCTTAATCACATAATTGACTTATGTTGATCAAGTTAGCAGTTAATCCTTCTATTAGTAACACATCATCAAGACATGGTAAATCTGGACTCACCAACTTGCATATCCCCTTGATTCTTCCTCTAGTTACATCACCAAATATGACATAAATATTAGAATAAGGCTTTAAATCTTCAATATAGCTCCTTTCATTAGTCATATCCTATGAACATCCACTTTTAATATACCAATCCTTTCTAGAAGATATTCTAAGAGGAACATGAGCTAAGAGATATTTGATAGTGTCCTTGGGTTTCCCCACTTTCTTAGCTTGAGTTTTCTTCCCTTTCTTTACTTTGGACTTTGGCATACTATAATATTGAGGATATCCATAGAGTTTATAGAAAAAAGTATTATATGACCACATCTACCACAACGGTAACATCTCTTTGTAGAGTTCTTGCAACCCCTATGTTGAGGGTACACATGTCGAGCATGATGCTGAGACATGTGGTTTACCATCTGAAACTCAGTCTTTTTCTTAGGTGGGACTTTGATCTTTTTGTTCAAGTAATTGTAGTCAAACCCTACAGCTTTCATATTCCCTTTCAAGACATCATTCAACATATCTAAACTTTTGTTCTTCAAATGTACAGATTCTAGCATATTTTCAAGTTTGAGCTTTAACAATATGATTTCTTCTTCCAGATCTATAATGGTTGATCCAAGCTTCTCTTTCTCAAGGAGTAAATCACTTGTGATCTTCTTTTGTTTGTCTTCTCTCAAGAAAGAAATATTCCTTCCATTCAGTGAGTAACTCTCTATAACTTTCAGCAAGTTTTTCTACTGACACCTCTTTATCACTAGCCTCACTACAAGATTCATATTTCCCAATAAAGGCCACCAATTTATTATTTATTTCTCCTTTACTTTTATCATCAGATTCAGACCAAGTGATAGATAATCCCTTTTTCTATTTCTTTAGAAGAGTAGGACATCCAGTTTTAATGTGACCAAAACCTTTACATTTGGAACATTGAGTTTATTTGCCTTTACTATCTTTGGAATCATCTTTACTCTTATTTAGGGGACTGATGTCTGGCCTTTTGTCTGGGGCATTAGTCCTTCAGTTTATGTCTAACATTTTCAAATTATTATTCAACTTTCACCCATCAAGTGCTATAGCTTCTGAAAAACTTTCTCCAATATCTTTATCACCTTGATCTTCCTTCACTTGAGTATTGGATACAAAAGTTACACCTTTGCTCTTCTTTTTCTGATCTTCCATCTATAGAAACTTCAAAGGGTTTAAGGGAACCAATGAGTTCATCATCCTTCAAGGTGCTTAAGTCTTGAGCTTCTTCAATAGTTGTTACCTTCATATCAAACTTTTGAGGTAAAGATCTGAGAATTTTTCTAACCATCTTTTCTTCTGATATCTTTTCTCCCAAAGTAAAAGAATTGTTGGCTATGTAACACAGACGAATGTTAAAATTAGATATGGATTCCTCTTCCATCATTCAAAGATTTTCAAACTTGGTTTGACATCCTAACCTTAGACGTGCCTTCATAAGAAGTCTTGAGAGTCTCTCATGTTTCTTTTGCTTCAGTATAAGTGTTGATTAGTTTGAACATATTCTTGTGAATACCATTGAATATAACATTCCAGGCTCTATCATTACCAAGAACTTCATCATCTTTAACTTTGGGCCAAACAACTTCAGGCTTCAAGCTTGTTGAACCAACTTGAGATGTGATCACAAGATGTTTCCAACCTTTAACCACAACTTTCCATGTTTTGTTGCCCATGGATTTGAAAAAGACCACCATCACAGACTTCCAATATTCGTAATTGGTGTCATCCAAAACAGGTGGTTTGTTGAGTGATCCTCGATCTTTCATTGTCTCTATTTGAGCATAACTTATCTTCCATGGAACTCACTTAACAGGCTAGGGTGCCTGCTCTGATGCCCATTGAAATTATGTTCCTTAAGGGACAGATGTCGAACTCGATGCTTTGGCAACTGGTTCGACAATATACACCAGAACCACTATAATAACAAGTACTAGATGATAAAGCAAAAAAATCAATAAAGAACACAATCAATTGTTTACCCAGTTCAGTGACATTACACCTATGTTTGAGGGGCTGAGTCCACAACTCAAGAAAGGAAATTCACTATTAGTAGCTTAGTACAATTAGACTTACAAACAACAACAAAGTCTATGTTGTTCAATGCCTCTTCCTAACACTACCCAATAACTTTCTATATAGAGCACCCCCCTAAACATTAGAACCTACTCACTTTCTTGTTTGTCACACAACCCGTGACACGAGCAAACAATCATTGAACCCTTGTGATCAACTTCAATCTTATGAAGATGAATGAATGTTAAAAATTACAACTCAACAAGACAAACATTCTATGACAAGTTACTGAAACATAAAGGTGTACATAATAATGTTGACTTTACAACTCAACTAGACAAACCTTTCTATGTCAAGTTATTGAAACATATAGGTGTACATAAAAATAACAACGACTCGTGCAAACACTAGCACTCTAAAATTTTCAATGTGAATGCTTGATTTCCAATATAGGTTTAAGCTGCTTATATAGAAAAATAACTTTGGGCTTTTTCTTTGTGGAACTGCAGTTATTTTTGTCCATAATCTTTGCACAATCTGTTGGATATTTGATTTGCCCCTTGAATATCTCCAAAAAAAGATATGATTTGATTTGTTACAAATTCAAATTTAAATCTCTTTTAAATATGATTTAATCTTCATAGTTGTCCAACAAATCATATAATCATATTGATAAACTAATATCAATAAAATATAACTGAATCTTCTAAAAAGATTATGTTAAAACACAATAATCTGGCGCTTGTTGCACAAAGCTCATATGTTATACCAACATGTTGGAGTGTCGCGCCCAACATATGTCTCTTTTGCAGTTTCATACAATTTTAGCAATCTAGATCAATCTTGAATACTTGGACACTTCTCCAAGTTATTGTTTTGATAAATGCAATCAATCCAAAAGACCAATCTACTAGGAACATCAACTGCCACAGCTATTGATCGGTTAAATGTCACTTTTTTTCAATTACACTCAAAGTTGGCCATATATCTAGGCATATATCAGGTGCTTTTAGTTGGTTTGTAATCACTAGAAAAAAATTTGTTCATTTTTTTAATGTGTGTTGCATATGTTAAAATTCTAAGATTCTTAGCATATATTCTGGAAAGAGTATGCAAATTTATTTGTGACAAATGATCATATTAATTTAAGATGAATCTCGAAATATATCATCTAACACCTTGATGATTAAGCACCTTATGAATGAATATGTGAAAGAATCATCAATTGTGCCTTTAAATACTTCCATGTGTGATTATCTAGCTAAAAATTTCATTTTTACCCTCTACTCAAGATCAAGATGCTCAAGAAATTTACCATCGGTGCAAGTAGATAATGTAAGACAAGACAAGTAATGTGTTATACATAGGTACAAGTATATCGCGGCAGTTCCTGATGTGACTATTAGGTTGTATAAATTATACTACTCAATCGTAAAATGAACCACAACGGCTCTAATCACAATGTTCAACACCTACAATGGTCAAAACAAAAAAACTCTATGTATTCTAAAATTCTCTCAAAATTATGTATATGATTTGAATAGAACAACATACATTTTTTAGAATCAAATTTGAGAAACAAAGTAAAAGAAAATTTCTCTCACAACTCAGATAGAAAGAAAGAATTACTCAAAGCACCAAGAGATTATATTGTCTACATACTTTATGTTTAAGTTTGAAACATTTGTGTTTGTACTAAACATTATTTACATCCTTTATTAGAGTAAAAATTATAAACACAAATACTTATCTTTTATTTGATTGTATTTTCTTAAAAGGTTAATGTTATGAAAAACGATACCTTGAAACAAAATATTAGTTGTTTCTTTATAGGCAAGAAACACGCAAGGGTTAGGGTTAATGAGGAAAAACAACTGAAAAGAGGAAGAAGAATAGAGAATTGGTTAAATTTGTTTTACTATTCACTTTCTCAATAAGGTTCAAAGATTACAGGTGAATACCAACAATTAACCTCTCTCAACCTAATAAGGATTTGCCACACAAATTTGGTTAAAAACTGCTATTCTTTCCTTTCTCTTTCAAACAAGATTACAAGTATACAAGAATAACGAATAACCTCTCTCTCTTGAATTAGGATTTTATCTTCCTATTTTTCTTTATGCAAGATGAGAGACTAACATGCTATTTATAAGAAAACTAACACACTGACCTAATGGGCTTGTTAACAATTACTCATTACAAGCTAACTTAGGGTACAAGCTAACTTAAACAATTGGGCTTACAAGTAAGGCCCAATTCAATATGCTAACAAACCTAGCAATATTGATTAATGCATGTTAGAACAAACTTCGACTATAACACGCATTACTCCGACAGAACACATGTGAATAAACTTCGACCTCATGCTTAATTCCTGTCGAACCAGAAGCTACCCTTCGATCATACTAGAGTTCGATCCAATATATCACAAATCTCAACCTTGGAACATACTGTATTGCATCAAGGAACAAATTAGCTTTCTTCATACAGCTTTATCAACTGCATACAGTGGAAAAACTTGCAACTAGGCAATGTCTTTTCAGTTTCAGTTAACGCAGCGTTCATGGTTGCCGCTCCCTTTAACGCTTCCAAACAACCCTGCTGAACCAGTAGGGCTTTCATCTTCAAGCGCCAAAGACCAAAATCGTTCACACCGGTGAACTTTTCAATCTCATACTTTGTTGAAGGCATATGAAGGTCCCGTGTTCGATCCACTCTCACCAAACCAATTTGTTTTGAAAAACGATACCTTGAAACAAAGTATATTTGGTTTCTTGAAAACTAAGAAAACCACAAGGGTAGAAAAGAAAGAAAATTTTGAACAAATAAACGAAACCCTATTAGGGTTCACAAAGGAAGAGAAAAGAGGAAGAAGAATCCTAATTCAAGAGAGAGATGTTATTCGTTATTCTTGTATACTTGTAATCTTGTTTGAAAGAGAAAGGAAAGAATAGCAGTTTATACCCAAATTTGTGTGGCAAATCCTTATTAAGTTGAGAGAGGTTAATTGTTGGTATTCACTTGTAATCTTTGAACCCTGTTGAGAAAGTGAATAGTAAAATAGATTTAATCAATTCTCTATTCTTCTTCCTCTTTTCTCTTCCTTTGTAAACCCTAATAGTATTTCAGTTGGTTTCCCTTTGTTTTTCCTTGTTAACCCTAACCCTTGCGTGTTTCTTGCCCATAAAGAAACCATTAATATTTTGTTTCAAGGTATCATTTTTCATAACAAATTGGTGCGGTGAGCGTGGTTCGAACACGGGACCTTCAGATGCCTTCATCAAAGTATGAGATTGAAAAGTTCACTGGTGTGAACGATTTTGGTCTGTGGAGCTTGAAGATGAAAGCCATACTGGTTCAGAATGGTTGTTTAGAAGTGTTAAAGGGAACGGCAGCCATGAACACTGCGTTAACGGAAACTGAAAAGACATTGCCTAGTTGCAAGTTTTTCCACTGTATGCAGTTGATAAAGCTTCATGAAGAAAGCTAATTTGTTCCTTGATGTTATAGAGTTTGTTCCAAGGTGGAGATTTGTGAGATATTGGATCGAACTCTAGTATGATCGAAGGGTAGCTTCTGGTTCGACAGGAATTAAGCATGAGGCCGAAGTTTGTTCGCATGTGTTCTGTCAGAGTAATGCGTGTTGTAGTCGAAATTTGTTCTAACATGCATTAGTTAATATTGCTAGGTTTGCTAGCATATTGAATTAGGCTTACATGCAAGGCCCAATTCAATATGCTAACAAACCTAGCAATATTGACTAATGCATGTTAGAACAAACTTCGACTACAACACGCATTACTCCGACAGAACACATGCGAACAAACTTCGACCTCATGCTTAATTCCTGTCAAACCAGAAGCTACCCTTCGATCATACTAGAGTTCGATCCAATATCTCACAAATCTCCACCTTGGAACAAACTCTATAACATCAAGGAATAAATTAGCTTTCTTCATGCAACTTTATCAACTGCATACAGTGGAAACACTTGCAACTAGGCAATGTCTTTTCAGTTTCCGTTAACGAAGCGTTCATGGTTGCCGCTCCCTTTAACGCTTCCAAACAACCCTGCTGAACCAATGGGGCTTTCATCTTTAAGTGCCACACACCAAACTCGCTCACACCGGTGAACTTTTCAATCTCATACTTTGTTGAAGGCATCTGAAGGTCCCGTGTTCGATCCACGCTCACCGCACCAATTTGTTATGAAAAACGATACATTGAAACAAAGTATATTTGGTTTCTTGAACACCAAGAAATCCACAATGGTAGAAAAGAAGGAAAAATTTGAAAAAAATAAACGAAACCCTATTAGGGTTCACAAAGGAAAATAAAAGAGGAAGAAGAATCCTAATTCAAGAGAGAGAGGTTATTCGTTATTCTTGTATACTTGTAATCTTGTTTAAAAGAGAAAGGAAAGAATAATAGTTTATAACCAAATTTGTGTGGCAAATCCTTATTAGGTTGAGAGAGGTTAATTGTTGGTATTCACTTGTAATCTTTGAACCCTATTGAGAAAGTGAATAGTAAAACAAATTTAACCAATTCTCTATTCTTCTTCCTCTTTTCTCTTCCTTTGTGAACCCTAATAGGGTTTCAGTTGTTTTTCCTTTATTTTTCCTTATTAACCCTAACCCTTGCGTGTTTCTTGCCCATAAAGAAATCGTTAATATTTTGTTTCAAGGTATCATTTTTCATGACAAATTGGTGCGGTGAGTGTGGATCGAACACGAGACCTTCAGATGCCTTCAACAAAGTATGAGATTGAAAAGTTCACCGGTGTGAACGATTTCGGTCTGTGGCGCTTGAAGATGAAAGCCCTACTGGTTCAGCAGGGTTGTTTGGAAGCGTTAAAGGGAGCGGCAACCATGAATGCTGTGTTAACGGAAACTAAAAAGACATTGCCTAGTTGCAAGTTTTTCCACTGTATGCAGTTGATAAAGCTGCATGAAGAAAGCTAATTTGTTCCTTGATGTTATAGAGTTTGTTCCAAGGTGGAGATTTGTGAGATATTGGATCAAACTCTAGTATGATCGAAGGGTAGCTTCTAGTTCGACAGGAATTAAGCATGAGGTCGAAGTTTGTTCGCACGTGTTCTGTCGGAGTAATGCGTGTTGTAGTCGAAGTTTGTTCTAACATGCATTAGTCAATATTGATAGGTTTGTTAGCATATTTAATTGGGCTTACAAGCAAGGCCCAATTCAATATGCTAACAAACCTAGGAATATTGACTAATGTATGTTAGAACAAACTTCGACTACAACACGCATTACTCCGACAGAATACGTGCGAACAAACTTCGACCTCATGCTTAATTCATATCGAACCAGAAGCTACCATTCGATCATACTAGAGCTCGGTCCAATATCTCACAAATCTCCACCTTGGAACAAACTCTATAACATCAAGGAATAAATTATCTTTCTTCTTGCAGCTTTATCAACTGCATACAGTGGAAAAACTTGCACCTAGGCAATGTCTTTTTCAATTTCCGTTAACGCAGCGTTCATGGCCGCCGCTCCCTTTAACGCTTCCAAACAACCCTGCTGAACCAGTAGGACTTTTATCTTCAAGCGCCACAGACATAAATCATTCACACCGATGAATTTTTCAATCTCATACTTTGTTGAAGGCATCTGAAGGTCCCGTGTTCGATCCACGCTCACCGCACCAATTTGTTTTGAAAAACGATACCTTGAAACAAAATATTAACGGTTTCTTTATGGGCAAGAAACACGCAAGGGTTAGGGTTAACAAGGAAAAACAACTGAAACTCTATTAGGGTTTACAAAGGAAGAGAAAAGAGGAAGAAGAATAGAGAATTGGTTAAATCTGTTTTACTATTCACTTTCTCAACAGGGTTCAAAGATTACAAGTGAATACCAACAATTAACCTCTCTCAACTTAATAAGGATTTGCCACACAAATTTGGTTATAAACTGCTATTCTTTCCTTTCTCTTTCAAACAAGAGTACAAGTATACAAGAATAACGAATAACCTCTCTCTCTTGAATTAGGATTTTATCTTTCTATTTTTCCTTATGCAAGATGAGAGACTAGCATGCTATTTATAAGAAAACTAACACACTAACCTAATGGGCTTTTTAACAATTACTCATTACAAGCTAACTTAGGGTACAAGCTAACTTAAACAGTTGAGCTTACAAGCAAGGCCCAATTCAATATGCTAACAAACCTAGCAATATTGACTAATGCATGTTAGAACAAACTTCGACTATAACACGCATTACTCCGACCGAACACATGCGAACAAACTTCGACCTCATGCTTAATTCCAATCGAACCAGAAGCTACCCTTCCATTATACTAGAGTTCGATCCAATATCTCACAGTTAAATTATACCCATAATTTTTTAGAATATAAAGAAACTAAGTTGTAGTTATTTCTTTATGATTGAGAAATTTAAGATAAAAGTTAGTTGAACTAAAAGACACTTAATGAAATTTTAATCAATTGATTTATAGTGAAAATATCTCAAATGTGAGGGATTGTATGTAACTATGGATTATGAGTGAATTGGGATAAATATCTCATATATTATCTTTTTACCTTCAGCATTTTTTTTCTGAATTATTTTCTTTTTTAAACATTAAAAAAATATTTTTTTTAACCTCAATATAATTCAAACTATTTTTTCTTGTGTTTTTCTCACATTTAATTTCGAGTTTGTATAAAGGCTAACTAATTGTGTTGTTTTTGCAAATAGGATGACTCCAATAATGAGAAAAAAAGATATTGATTTAGGTTGTTAACTCTTATTTTTCTAAAAGAAAATGATATATATTTGAATACAAGGGTATTCAACTCTTACAACCCAAAGAACAAAAGAGAGAAAATTCCCTACCAACACAAAACTAGCTCAACTAAAAGGATCCATAAAATAAGCTAGAAAGTTAGAGTTGGAATAAGGAATTTCCCCAATACAAGACCATTTCCAAGCAAAGAATGTAACGTTCCAAAAAATGTCATCAATGTTACAAGACCCATTATTAAAAATCTTGTCATTCCTCAATTTCCAAAGACATCAAACCATTGTCAACCAAATGGATCCTAACTTCATATTACCATCTCCAAAATTTCCCAGCCCACACCAATCCACAAATGATTTCCAAACACAACCTGCATAATGACAAACACACCCGAACCAATCTCCCACTTTTTCCCAAACTGTCACAGAAACTGGGCAGTCAAACAACAAGTGATTCACACCTTCTATCTCGTCCCCACAAAGTACACTATCTCTATCAATGTTAGAAAACCCTCTACTGTATAATTGATCCTTAGTCGACAATCTATTCCCAAATAACCTCCAACCAAATGAAGTAATTATCGCAGGACCTTTTGTCTTCCATAAACAACCAAAGGCTTTAGCTTGCTCACTAGGAACCACCTCCTAAACTTTATTTCCAATCATCAGTTGGTAAGCCTCCCCTGACATTATACACTTCAGAATCCCCGATGTTCCAACGAAAGGCATCACTCGACCCCTGAATGGGAAAACATCCGGCTAACTCACTCTTCAAAGCTTCGATCATGTCCAAACAGTCTACCTGCAACAACAGAGGAATGCCCTGATCACCCCACATCCAATTCTCGTTGCACCAATGACCGATTGAATCCATACAGGCTTCCTTTTTTCTGCTAATCTCGAATAAATCAGGAAAGAAGTCTACAATGGATGATGAACCGATCCAAAATGCTGACCAAAAAGGAATATTATTGCCTTCTACCAACTTAAATCGTATCGAAACTGCAAAACAGGAACCAAACATTTTTGATGCTGAACCAGACTTTAACAGATCCTTTCACCAAGCTGAAGATGAATTCCTCGACCTAACATGCTCCGACAAAACATGATTCTCAATGGATCCATATCTTACTATAAGAACCTTTTTCCATATCGAATTCTTGTTGTCTATAATCCTCCACCTCCATTTCGATAACAGCGTGAGATTAAATTCCTCCAAGTTTTTAATTTCGAGCCCACCCTTCTCCTTCGATCTGCACACTCTATCCCACTTCACCCAATGAATTTTCGATTTTTCTTCAGATCCTCCCCAAAGGAATCTCTTGCAGATCTTGTCGATATCTTTTAAAATTCTGACAGGGGCTATATAGAAAGAAAACCAGAAAATAAGAAGGCTTGAAATAATAGAATTAATGAGCGTAATTCTATCGGCCAAAGACAAGAACCTACCTTTCCACAACGCCAGCTTAAATCTGAATTTATCAACGACCGAAGTCCAAGTTTTGATCCTCATAGAATTCCAACCAATAAATGATCCCAAGAAGCTAAAAGAAGAATTTTCTACCTTACATGAGAGAAACTTGGAAGCTGCCAAGAGGAAGTGCGAACTCACATTTATTCCAATAAGCCTACTCTTGTGGAAATTCACCCCAACCCCGAAACTAAATCGAAACCCCTAAAAGTAAATTTGATACTACAAATATTTTTCAAGCAACCTCCTCCAATAATAAGGTATCATCAACAAATTTAATAATATCCACAGACGTTTCCATGTCCACACGAAAACCCTCGAAATCACCCAAAGTAGTGGCCCTTTTAATTAAACACGAATAACTTTTTGTAACAATGAAGAAAAGAAAGGGAGACAATGGATCTCCTTATCTTAAACTTATTTCCACTTCAAAATCCTTCGTAGGACTACCGTTGACCAAAATAGAGAGATGGCACTTGAAGATACAAGCCTCCATCCACCTCATCCAAATTCTCCTAAACCCCATTTTGATCATCAAATCTCGAAGAAAATCTCAATTAACGCAATCATATGCCTTTTCGAAATCAACTTGGAATAACACACATTCTTTTTTATCCCTAGTCGCTTTGTCTGTGATTTCATTAGTTATTAGAACTCCATCCAACAATTGCCTTCCAGGAATAAGTGTTGTCTGGAAATGAGAAATTAGACCTCCAATAACTCTCTTTAACCTGGTTGCCAGTAATTTTGCCACAATTTTATACAGACTACCAACCAAACAAATGGGTCTATACTCTTCAAGATTAATGGGATTAGCAACCTTGGGAATTAGATAGGAAAGCTGATGTAACAGCTTTAGGAAGGTGGGCATGTCGATGAAAATCCTTCACACACTGAATAACATCCTCCTTCACTATGAACCAACACTTCTTAATGAACACGAAATTGAATCCATCTAGTCCCGATCTATTAGCTCCATTACAACTCCAAACTGCTGATTTGATTTCCTCCTCATTAAAAGGACCCTCCAAAAATTTGCTTCAGCCACGGATAAGGACTTAAACGAGCAACCATTCAACGATGGTCTGTTTAACTCAGGCTCAGAAAACTTTTGTTTGAAAAAATTCCTAATCTCCTCCTTAATTTCCTCAACTGAGTCTACCATGCCATTTTCACTTTCAACCATTCCATTATATTTTCTCCTCGTTATCCCCTTAATCAAATTGTGATAATACTTCGAGTTGATATCACCTTGTCGATTCCATGGTAAAAGTATTTGAAAAGGTTTCTAGCAATCATTCCTTTTGTGTAGAAGAAGCATGAGGTGTCATCTCTATTCCCTAAAGGCAAATGTTATTGCTTCTTCTTTTTGTCATTTTATTTATGTGGTACATTTAATGAGGAGATGGAGGTGGATATTAATGTTTCTAAGAATGTTGTTATGTATTATCTAAATTCGAGCTCATTTAAGGTGGAAATTGTCTTGAAAAAAAAGAGAGGGTTTATTAGATGGTGAAATGAATCTACATAATTAGGTGAAGTATCACCTTAAATTTTTGTGATGTGGGCACATTTCATAACTGTTTTTGAGAACGTGCAAGGCGGACTATCGCACATAACTTCAAATTTGTTAGGGTTAATCTATAGTTAAATAGATTTTCATAAAAAATTTGACAGATTAAATTTTGATTATGTAAAACATCTATTTGTTTTGCTATGGTTAAACTTAAGGTTGTCAGAATCGAGTTTTTACCTTGACTCATTTTGGCTAGGTAAAATCGAAACGTAAAATTGAAACGTAAAATCGTAGAGTTTACCTCATGTTAAAATAATACTAAATATAATTTTAAATAATAAAAATGATCAAATTTAAATAATAAATTTTAACAAAAAGAGTAAGACACTAAAGCAAATTTGTCAAAAATATACACAATAAATCAAATCAACTTCTATTAAGTTGGTATATTAAAATAACAAAAATAACAAAACAGTGTAACAATCACTTAGATTACAAACCATATTAGCATTCAAAGATACAAAATAGCAAAACTAGAAACATTATAACAAACCAAAGTTACATACAATCACATAATAACATCGTAACATAACATTTATCTGTTTTTTATTTGTGAAGAAGACTCACTTTTTAGAACCTACCAATTAAAGAATAAAACTCACATAATATTGTCGTTGAAGTTCTGGTCCGGCGTTGTACAAGTGAAGTGACGTTAGGATTTAAAAGCTTTTAATTTTAATTGCTCTGGTAAATGAAAAGTCTGATGTCTAATGAAAAAAAGAAGTTATTTATAGTGAATAAAATAATAAAGTGGAAGAAGTTTTATTGGACTGAGTTTTTTAAAATTTAAAGAAAAAAAAAGTAAAATCAAGTCAGAGTAAAATCCAAAGATTTTACATGATTTTACAGATTTTAGAGAAATTTAAATCGTGTAAAATCGTTCCAATATACTAGCGGTGGCCCCTTTTCAAGTCAGAGCAAAGCTCCGTATGGACTGGCCCACACAAGAGTTGATTGCACCTAATAGGATTCGAACCTGAGACTTTGAAATGAGCACACTCTCAAGACCCAAGCCTTCATCACTAGGCCAACCCTTGGGGGTTAAGAGTTTACTAATTACACTCAATATGTTTTTTTCAAATCTTATGAATTTTCAAAATTATTTCTTTTGCATTGTTTGGATTATAAAATCAGGACACACTTTATATATTTGTTTAAATAACATTATTTCAACAAATTTTATATCGTTTATGAAAATTGCAAAATTTATCTTATTATAATACTATTCGAACAAACCTTACATAGGTTTTAAAAATTATAATACTTGAAACCGCTACATTATAGAATTTATTTTCTCTAAATATTAGCGTTCAGACAGACACTCACTTTCTTTAATGTGCGGGCGGGTAAAACTATTAACGGTATTTTTGTTTGTTTATTTTTTATTTTAATTTAAATTATCTAAAAAATAAAAAAAAAAAATTGAATGAAAGGGGTGTGCAAACCGGCATATAACAGTTAATACAAGAGAAGTTAAAGTTTCAAATAAAATTTGAAAAGGGTATATTAAGAACAAAAATAGGATACACCAAAAGCAAGTTGTGCCTTTATATATAGAGTTAATGAAGTTTTTGGTCCTCATAAATATCTCAATTTCACTTTTAGTCCCTCCTAAAATTTCCTTCAAAGAATGGTCTTCATAAAATTTTTAATTTTAACTTTTAGTCTCTCCTGTCAACTAGCGACGGTTTTTACAACTTAGAGATAGAATTAGCAACGGTTTTTGCCGGTTTTAGCGACGGTTTTTTATTTAGCGACGGAAATGACGACGGTTTTAGTGACGATTTTGGCAGGAGGGACCGAAAGTTAAAATTAAAAATTTTATGAGGATCATTCTTTGAAGGAAATTTTTTGAGGGACTAAAAGTGAATAATGAGATATTTAGAAAGACCAAAAACTTCATTAACCCTTATATATATATATATATATATATATATATATATATATATATATATATATATATATATATATATATGAATAACAAATGAGACATTTACTATGGTTCTTGAACTTACAAATGCATATTTTCTTTATATATATATATATATATATATATATATATATATATATATATATATATATATATATATATATATATATATATATATATATATATATATATATATATATATATATGAATAACAAATGAGACATTTACTATGGTTCTTGAACTTACAAATGCCTATTTTCTTTGTACTCTCCACTAATTTATTTCTTAATTTATGTATGCGACTTCTTTCAAATTTGATTGCAATATTCCTTTAATTTTGAGGAACCTGTTTTGGATTATGATGTTCTGTGAAGAAAGTAGATTACATATTTCCCTAGATGAAACCATAGATAAAATTCAAGAAATTTCATTGGAAAAGCTATTGAAATTTACTCATCCTAGAATAGTTGATGTTGCAAGTAAATAAGACTCTCCATTAGGTAATTATGGAGCCGGGTTGCTTTAAAATATGGATTAAATCAAAATTGAAATTAGGATGAAATTCAATTATATAATTAGGTAAATAACGATAAAATTGAAAATAAAGAAGTTTAAAGGAAGGGTAGAATTAGAAATACACAGAAACTTGGTATTCCTTTTAGATATGGTATAGTTTTTTTAAAAGACAAAATAGTATTAATAAAATAAAGAATAAAAAGTCCAAATAGAATATAGATAAACAGACTATTGATATAAGAAATGCCAAAAGTTACAACCAAAAAAATAAGAGACAAAGACAACAAATAGATAAATGAAAAAATTACAAAGCCAAAAATAAATAAGCTACATCAAGATAAACTCCAAACAAATAACAGCATTCTAAACACTACACCACAAATAATGAGCAAGTTAGATCTTAATTCTTAAGTCAACTGACTCAGAAACGCCGTATCACAAACCAACAAAGGAAGAGTAAAGGACTGCAATCACTCTAAAGTAGGTCAAAATCTTGATTCACTAAAGGTTAATACAAAAGATAGAGTTTTGAAGTTATTTTATTCACCATTTCTTAATACACCATTCTATCTTTTTATACATCACGTGAAATTTCGTTTTTGCTCCCTGATTTCGGATGTGCACATCCGGACGCACCGTTTTTTTTAAAAACGCTGATATTTTCCGGATGTGCACATCCGAAAATATAGTATAGCTTTATTTTTTTAAATTCCGAAACTGCAGATCCAGAAAATAGCATAACTTTATTTTTTTTTTAAAATCGGTTTTGTCAGTTGGTCGCATACGTTAATATATCATCGCAAGTTAATATACATTCGAATGAGGGGAGTGAGAAGGGATTAGTTCGAAGGCTACTGTATTTGTTGTTTGTTGAATTAGCAAAGGAGAAACTCATCCTCTCAAGCATTGTACCATTTTCCATTAAATATTTAGCTAATATAAGCTCATGCTCGTCTCCACTGACATTTCCAAATTTCACAACTTGGAGAGTGGATGTCAAACAATCTGGCACAACAGCAGAGTTAAGAAGCTCATGGTTGAATTCCAATATTCCCTAATGATTTGTAATAAAACAAAGTCTAAATAAGACAAAAATTAAAGAAACAGGCTCAACATTTGCAGAGATGTGGCTCACGAGTCAGTGACTTAAAATTTTGTCTAATGTAAACACTTTCAAGTAGAGGTGCTTTAAGTTCTAAAGTGACATCATCCACACCCGCACTTAACCAAGAGCAGTCTCCAGTCTCAAACTTTTTCAATACTGGAAAAATAATACCTTGAGATTTGTCAACTGTAAATACAACTCTAGAAAACTTTGTTCTTCGTATCTCTTCAACGGAAAACTTTGTTCTTCGTATCTCTCCAATAGAAAACTTTGTTCTTCGTATCTCTGCAATAGAAAACTTTGTTCTTCGTATCGCAAGTTAATATACATTCTAATGAGAATGAGATTAAAAACATATCAAATCTGAGAATGTACCTTTCTCTCCAGTGTAACCACTGCTCCTGTTATCTTTCTTTGTTGATCCTTAAACACTACAGATGGACTCAATATTTTTCGGAGATAAACCCTTTTCGTTATTGAAAATAAGTAAAGTGGCTGGTGCACCAGTAGAGTAATGTCATCAGAAGTTATAACAAATTCTAGGGTTGGAGTCTTTCCGTCAATATAATGGTTGTCTTCGGCATTCTGATAAAGTTAACAACAGATTTACGATCATGAATATAAACGACTATCATTTAACATCATGAATGCATCATGAAAGGTTAAATGTACTTGAATAAGCTCCATGCGTAAATGAACATCTTTAGCATAAAGTTCAGCGGAGAGATTCTTGATAGCGTGATGAAGATCTTCAGTCAATGTAAATGAAGTAAACATGCATTACAGAGTGAAAGGTGAAAGTTTAAGAATGAGAGTACTTACTAACTTACATGATATAAGAAAAGTGTTTGAATGCATAAATAACTCATTATTATTTACCATTTTGCTTTTTAGGGAGTGGCGTGTGGCTTTCTATAAATCAACTAGGTTTAAGCCTAAAAGGATTATATAAAGATTGTAGGACAAATCAAGATCAACAGTAAAACATTACTTCTTTGACGTTATCCAAGATAAATGGCAGCAGAGTCGACACAAAGTTGGTGGTACTCTTATTACCACTTGCAGAACTAGAATCAGAATTTTCGACTTCACTTATGTAGTATCGAGGGCGGAAAGCTAGCATGTGTGCATAATAAGCAGGAGAAACTGTATCATTAATATACAAATTATAATATATACATATACATCTATAGACATCAGTATGTATCATTTAGAAAAAACCAACGCGAACCTGTAAAATATAATCTTTTTAGGCTTAAACCCAGTTGATTTATAGAAAGCCACATGCCACTCCCTGAATTATCCTATCATGAGGAATACATAAATCTAACAAAATTATCCTATCATTCCAGCGGGTCGATTTCCCTTCTAAGGATCCACTGTTATTTTAAAGAGATCTTGAATTATCTCCTCGCAATGAACCTGAGAAGAAACAATTCCTCTGTATCTTGTGACCCAAAGTCAGTCCATTGGTTCTACAAGTGGTAATAGGAGTACCACCAACTTTGTGCCGACTCTGGTGTCATTTATCTTGGATAACGTCAAAGAAGTAGTGTTTTACTGTTGATCTTGATTTGTCCTACAATCTTCGAGGATAGATTTGTGAGTTCGGATATTCACAGTGCCTTTTTTGGATATATAACTTATGGTTACAGAGGTCATGTTTGTCACGATTGTTGGATGATCGTTACTCTGTTAAAATACATATTATTATTATTTTTTAAAATAAATATACTATTTTTCCGGATGTGCACATCCGAAATACGCGTAAATTGTCATTCCGGATTTGCACATCCCGAAAAAGGCAACGTTTTTAAAAAACGGTACGTCCGGATGTGCACATTCGAAATTGAGAGGCAAAAAAATAATTTCACGTGGTGTATAAGAAACTAGGGTGGTGTATTAAAAAATAGTCATTTTATTGAGGTGTAAAAGTTTCTCATTGATTTGCCCAAAAACCAATGGAAAAGTAATTTGAAAGTAATTTTATTGAGGTGTAAAAATTTGAAAGTAATTTTCTCATCCATTTCTTTTAAATTTGTCAAAGTACTTAAAAACACAATCTCATTTTTGATCCACAAAATGGTCTAGATCACAATATGTCACATCATAAATAAAAACACCCTTAAACCTCATCCCACCTTCTCAAGAAAGAAACTCTCAAAATAGAAGACTATGTTGATCTCTGAGAAGGACTGTCTGCAACACCAACAATTTAAAAATCTTATACCGAGCAATAATAACTAAGGTTACAAATAAATAAATAAAATGAAGCGTTTGTGCAAAAAAACTGGTTCATAAGAACCACACTTAAAAATATGGTGCATCTATTTTAAAAGTCCATATTATTTGATTTAAAAACTAGTTCAAATTCATTTTACTAAAACTATTAAAAATTAGTGTTCATTTTTTAAAATCAATACATAAATGGTTAGTCCATTTTTCAAACATAGTGTAATTTTTGTCTTGTTTGTGTTTTATGGTCATAAGTGATAATTAAGGTAATGTATATTTAATAAATAAAAGTTATATATATATATATATATATATATATATATATATATATATATATATATATATATATATATATATATATATATATATATATATATATATATATATATATATATATATATATATATATATATATATTGATTTCTATGATAAGATAAATAAATATACATTAATGACTTTTTTAAGAGAACTTTGTGTTCTCATAGTCTCATAATAATGCATTTAGTCTTTCATCTCACATTCAATATTACATTTTAAATGTTTATTATTAGATTGAAATTATATGATTACTGAGTTGTTTTTTTATACTTCTCATCTTGAATTAATTCCACTATTAAATTGATATGTTTCTTAGAAATTTTTTCCACTAAAGTGATGATGGGTGGAGTCTGAAAAATGGTTAGTGTAAAATAGTATATAGAGAACATTTTTTTGAAAAGGTAAGAAAAAAGAGATTTTTGTATAAATGAGAGAAAATTATATGTATGTGAGAGAAATTGAGTATTTTGTAATTACTCAATTTTGATATTTCTTATTGAATTTTTTTTTTTTTTACAGTTTCTTGGCATTTTTTTCATAATTATTACTAATTAATTCAATTCAATTTTGTTGAATTATGTAATTTAATGTCAGTGAATGGTTATTAATTTCATAAATGGTTGGATGGAGATAAGAATAAGTTGTTGGATTGAGAATTAAGTTTTAGTCGAAACAAGTTTGAGGGAAATTTAGTTTTTGAACTAGTCTAAACAAAAACCAACGCGAACCTGTAAAATATAATCCTTTTAGGCTTAAACCCAGTTGATTTATAGAAAGTCACACGCCACTCCCTGAATTATCCTATCATGAGGAATACACAAATCTAACAAAATTATCTTATCATTCCAGCGGGTCGATTTCCCTTCTAAGGATCCACTGTTATTTTAAAGAGATCTTGAGTTATCTCCTCGCAATGAACCTGAGAAGAAACAATTCCTCTGTATCTTGTGACCCAAAGTCAGTCCATTGGTTCTGCAAGTGGTAATAGGAGTACCACCAACTTTGTGTCGACTCTGGTGTCATTTATCTTGGATAATTTCAAAGAAGTAATGTTTTACTGTTGATCTTGATTTGTCCTATAATCTTCGAGGATAGATTTGGAAGTTCGGATATTCACAGTGCCTTTTTTGGATCTATAACTTATGGTTACAGAGGTCATATTTGTCACGATTGCTGGATGATCGTTACTCTGTTAAAATACATATTATTATTATTTTTTAAAATAAATATACCATTTTTCCGGATGTGCACATCCGAAATACGCGTAAATTGTCATTCCGGATTTGCACATTCGGAAAAAGGCAATGTTTTTTAAAAACCGGTGCGTCCGGATGTGCACATCTGAAATTGGGGGGCAAAAACATAATTTCACGTGGTGTATAAGAAACTAGGACGGTGTATTAAGAAATGGTCATTTTATTGAGGTGTAAAAGTTTCCCATTGATTTGCCCAAAAACCAATGGAAAAGTAATTTGAAAGTAATTTTATTGAGGTGTAAAAATTTGAAAGTATTTGATCGTACCTGGATCAGACAATTTGAGGATGGCCAACGACGTCTGGACTTGTTGTTGCTTTAATGATGATGAAAGACGGAGGGGGTGTACCTGCAGGACACTCCGATGCTTAAGTCAGTGAGTGCACAGCAAATACAGAGAAAATGAGTGAGAGTAAGAAGTTGACTTCCCCTGACCCTCTCAAGTGAGAGGGTATTTATAGGACACCTCCAGCGCGTGGCCAACGGTTACTTGCAATGGGTGGGGCCAGCGTGTGACCCGTTCCAAGTAACTGTTAGGGCTTACGTGTAGTAATAATGACCAGCTCGTGGTCAACACCCTAGTGTAACAGTCTCTTTAATGACATTATTAGACGGTTACATGAAAGTATCTGTGTATATAAGACCGTTGATGGGCTCCTCGGGGGGAGAATCTACAATGTCGAGGAAATATGGTGGACGTGATCTGGATATGATCTAACGGAGGAGAACCATGCTTGTCGAGGACTTATGAGTCAACGAGATTAGGAGTATTCTCGCGGGGAGAAGCTAATCTGTCGAGGAGGTCCATTTCATCATGGTGTGATGTCTTCTTTTGTCCTCGAATGTTCAAGTGTCCTCGAATTCTCAGGGTGCCCGACATGCCTTTGGCCTCGCGTATGGCAGCCATGTGTCCTTCTCTGGGGCTTTATTGGGCTTCTTCAAGTTGTATGGGTTGGGCCTGTTTGATTGTAGGAAATCACAGTCCAGTCTAGAACAGTACTTTTCTCATCCATTTCTTTTAAATTTGTCAAAGTACTTAAAAACACATTCTCATTTTTGATCCACAAAATGGTCTAGATCACAATATGTCACATCATAAATAAAAACACCCCTAAACCTCATCCCACCTTCTAAAGAAAGAAACTCTCAAAATAGAAGACTATGTTGATCTCTGAGAAGGACTGTCTGCAACCCCAACAATTTAAAAATCTTATACTGAGCAATAATAACTAAGGTTACAAATAAAAAAAAATGAAGCATCGCCATAGCAAATAGGGTGTGCAAAAAAATTGGTTCATAAGAACCACACTTAAAAATATGGTGTACCTATTTTAAAAGTCCATAATATTTGGTTTAAAAACTAGTTCAAATTCATTTTACTAAAACTATTAAAAACTAGTGTTCACTTTTTAAAACCAATACATAAATGGTTAGTCCACTTTTCAAACATAGTGTGATTTTTGTCTTGTTTGTATTTTATGGTCATAAGTGATAATTAAGGTAATGTATATTTAATAAATAAAAGTTATATATATATATATATATATATATATATATATATATATATATATATATATATATATATATATATATATATTGATTTCTATGATAAGATAATTAAATATACATTAATTACTTTTTTAAGAGAACTTTGTGTTCTCATAGTCTCATAACGATGCATTTAGTCTTTCATCTCACATTTAACATTACATTTTAAATGTTTATTATTAGATTGAAATTATATGATTACTGAGTTGTTTTTTTATACTTCTCACCTTGAATTAATTCCATTATTAAATTGATATGTTTCTTAGAAATTTTTTCCACTAAAGTGATGATGGGTGGAGTCAGAAAAATGGTTAGTGTAAAATAGTATATAGAGAGCATTTTCTTGAAAAGGCAAGAAAAAATAGATTTTTGTATAAATGAGAGAAAATTATATGTATGTGAGAGAAATTGAGTATTTTGTAATTACTCAATTTTGATATTTCTTATTGAATTTTTTTTTTTTTTTTACAGTTTCTTAGCATTTTTTTCATAATTATTACTAATTAATTCAATTCAATTTTATTGAACTATGTAATTTAATGTCAGTGAATGGTTATTAATTTCATAAATGGTTGGATGGAGTTAAAAATAAGTAGTTGGATTGAGAATTAAGTTTTAGTCGAAACAAGTTTGAGGGAAATTTAGTTTTAGAACTGGTCTAAACAAAAACTGGTTTTTTGGTGCTAATCAGTTATTAGCTAAACTGATCCAAATATAATCGGTTTTAGAAAAATTAACTAATTTTATTAAAGTGGTTTTAAAAATCAAACTGATCCATATATTTGATTCAATTTGATTTGGTTTTAGCACCATGCACATTTCTAGAAGCAAATGCTATTCCTATGGATCCACACTGAATAGACAGTTTCTGCCACAACACATTTGAGTCTCTGATCTCCAGCCTTTTCCTTTGCACTTTCCAATAAGCCAAGGTAGCTCATCTTCCCAATTATGCGCACGATGAGGAACATGTAGCCAATCCAGGATAGCATTCCAAATCTGTCTTGTTTTCAACATCTTAAATTGTATTATGCAAAGAATGTGGTTGAAACCTCATCTTAGGAAACATGCTAGCCTCCTTATGATGCCTTGATGGGCTTGTTGTGTGTGCTTGTTTGTGTTGGTGACTGAATCGTTTGATCGCCGAATCGTTTGATCACCATAGCTTGTAATGTTTTTGGCTTAATAATATATTTTACTTTAAAAAAAAAAAAAAACTGACTTGGCCAAACCGGAAAAAATAGGACAAGAGGGAAGAACGCGGTCAAAAATCACTTTTTCGGAGACATGCTTTTTGAGTTAATGTTTGACCATTGTGACTCCAGGCCAAAATTGCTCAATTCAGAGTTATAAATATGCGCCGACTCCTTGTCTATACAAAATGCTAATTCATTGTCTTATTTAGAATATTTTTTATTGATTTCTTAGGTTATCAAGGCAAGTGTTATTGGTTGATTTGAGAATGCGGAATTATTTGCACAATGGGCGCAGCACCAACTTGGGAAGATGGCTGTTGTCAGTTCTGTATTTTAAAGCAGTTTGAGTTTATCTGCTTATACTCAATTTTCTAGTTATCTTGACAAAGAAGGCAGACAATATTCTATAGAATCCTAAAATGTCGCCAACCAGAACATTCTCAAATATAGTCTGTATTTAAATATGGATTTACCTTACTATAAAAACCATTAAATCTTTCATTGCAGGAAATAAACCATAAGTCACATGTATGGTATCATCCTAAGTGTTCAGAAAGAGCTAAAGAAATAAAGAATGGTGATGGATGAAAAGGAAGAATAGCTGCAGCAGCCTGCAAAATGTTCATTCCATAAAAAACCTGGTAATGACATTCATTTCAAAGTTTATTTTGTAATTAATAAGTTCTCTTTTAGAGAAAAAATAATGGTCCACCGTCCTCGTATGAACGAAATTGCAGTTAGAGCTTGACTGGTATACAAAGCCCGTCATAGCTCAGTTGTGCATCAAGGCCCTCAGACTCCAATAATTTTGTAAGGTAGCCATTCACTTCTTCATGATCCATCAGATGCATCATTCCTTTAAATTGTAAACAAGAGAGAACGAAAATTACTTTTTTGAAGCATTTTCAATTTTCATTGATGGAACATGTAAGCATGGTTTAGAACAAGGAAGTTATTAATCATTGAACTTAAGTAGATTGTTGCATCATGAAAATCAAGGCATGAAACTGGAGTAAGATAACATACCAGTAAAAAGTGTCCTTTTGGGTTGAATTTTTCGCACTTCCTCTAAGGCCTGAAAAGAAAGATCGGAATAAACTAATTTCTTCACAAAAAAAAATCGACGGATGTGAAAGGGACTACCCTTGGAAGTCCAAAATGTGTAGCTGAAGAGCGATCAGGCCTCAAAGCATCCTGTAGAAAGTAGAATCATACACATTATGAGGCAAAGATAAACAGTATGATCTATTTCAATTTTTTAATGAGAAAATGGTGAAGTTTATGGCAAGATAGAAAAGATAGGAGAGTGAGCTGAGTCACCATGATTAGAAGTTCACATCCCTTCAAAAGTGGATAAGTTTCTTCAGGAATTTCACTGACATCACTGCAAATTTCGACACGAGATCAACTCCCTTAATTATATCAATAAAAAACTGGACAGAATTATAATATAAGCAAAACCGTTTCCACTTATTGAGAAACATTACCTTATGTAACATATATTACCAAAACGGAAACCAAGGGATCGATAACCTTGGCCGTGCCACACTGGAAGTGGGATAAACTGAAGAACAATCATAAAAAGAAAATTAAATATGAGCCAAGCCCTACGCACAAGAACTTCATGGTCAGAAATTGAGTTTAATAGGTATATACCATCAGTGTCAATTAGTTTTTCACAGATATCTAATAGGAGTCTGCCATTTTTTCATGTCATATCATTAATTTAAAAGTGCAGTTACAATAGTGGACTAATGTGAAAAATATTGAATTTTTGTTGTATGTTATTGTAAGACTATTTTATATATTTTTCGCTGACAGTTAAATATATTAAATGATTGAGCAAAAAATGAGAAATTAAATTAAGCGAATATGAAAAAGAGCCAAAATACCCACACTTCATTCATTTATAATTGATAATAATACCAACCTTCAATCCATGAACAAAAAACGGTTCTTCAGATATGCTTTTGAACTGCAACGCTGAGACTGCAGCACCAGGTGTGATTACACTTGTATCTACTAAGTAATAATGGGTCTTCTTCATAACCTGCATATTTCAGTAATGAATACATGAGCACGAAAAGATTTCCCGTAAAACGTTTCTTCATTTCTCAGTATTTATCGAAATAATGAAAATGATCGTAAATTTATAGCATATTAGTAAGAGACAAGCATAACTATAACTATAATGCAAGATGGATAACTATAATGCCAAATGGATAACTATAATGCAAGATGGACAACTTCCCTTCCTAAATTTCGGAAACATCATAGTGAAAAAATCGTTCCATCACACGAATTAGAATATAGTAATAGAGTTTGAGAAATGGAACATTCTAGAGGAGAATAGAGTTGTATTGAATATTTCTCAAACTGAAATGATACAAGTACACTGCTATTTATGCATAGCTAGAGCTAACTGATTTAGGACAGCTCAGCATAACTAACTCAAATAGTTAGTTATGACTGATAACAAACTCTGATACAATTGCTGACATGGCAGCATTACTAACTCTACACTAACTCTAGCATATGCTCTAATATATAGAACCTTTGGATCAAGATTTTATACGGGAGCTTCTAATAAACAACTCTCTAGTCTTCATATTATACCATGAGAGAAATATTTGGTCCTTCTAAATTTTTAACTACAATTCATTATATACATCTTTTTCAAATGCATAATGAATTTGTGTAATTTAAATGTTGAAGCAGATGCAGATACTAACTTGTGTTAACTGTTAAGTAGAGCATATAATAAATACATACTTCAATAATACCAGCTGAGCACCTTCCTTGGGTAATCCCAAAGAAGGCATAAATACCATTTAAACATGTTGATATTGTTAGAGTGTTTGGGCTGGGCCTAACTCTAATATGGTATCAAAGCCATGTTTAAGATCCGTTGGGCCACTTGTCATCAGGTTTCTACTATCGGCCTACCACACTTCCGATGCGCTCAATAGCAGAAACTATATAGCAGGTGACCCAACGGATCATAAACTTGGTTCTGGAACCATATTAGAGTTAGGCACAACCAATTTCTTAACGTGATATTAGACAATATATGGCTTTGATAGCATAAACCTAACAGCAAGTGTCCCAACGGATCTTAAACCTGACTCTGATACTATATTAGAGTTAGGCACAACCAATGTACTCTAACAGATATAAATGCAACATAAAATTCTAATAGTATTGCAAATTCTGATGAAAACATTTATTTCTTAAATATGGCGAGTATGTGTGGGAGTCCCTACCAGTTTCCACATTTGATCTTAATAATAGCTATGAGTCCTAGACATATAGACAACAGGCAGATGAAGAAAGTAAAATTGAAAGCTTTAATTTCAAAAGGAAAGAACAAGGGAGAGGACCTCAAAGTCACGATTGGCAACATAAATTGGAATAGAAGGCTGAACATTGTTAGTCCAGTCTCTAAGATCATCAAGACCTGGGGAGAAGAGAGAAACAGATTTAGTCTGTATTCCTAGTTAGATTTCGTATTACTTCAGACAAGAATTGTATTTGTCATATTATTGCTATTAATTATCCAAAGAGCATTAGAAAGTATTGATGTCAGAGACCTCCAATTGCATCAGCATGAGAATGAGTAATAATAACTGCATCAAGTGTTCTTATCCTGGCAGAAATACAACTAGTTAAATAGATATTTAAAATTAAAAAACAAAGTTGAAAAATACAACTAGAAAACCAGCAAGAATGCCATCTACATCATAAATTTTCTAGTCTCATTAACCAAGAGATCTTCAAGTATTTGGCAATGTTCTAAGAAACATAGAGATCTTTCAGAATAAAAGTATTTAAAATCACAAAGAAATGGCACTGATGCACAAGTCTAATAAGATTTTTGTCTCTAACATTGTTTAGTATCAAAATGCATTCTGTATTTGATAATCCCAATCATAGTACTAACACAAACTTAACTCGTATACTCTCGCATATTCCCAAACAAGCCACTGGACAACACCCTGGTCGCACTACAATATTTTATGAACCGTCCTAATGGTACATATACCTTACATAGTTTGGGCAGGTACCTACTCCATTTTACAATGTCCTGCACATTTGTTTCATTCTACTTGCAGTTCTTAACCCTTATTAAAGTTGTAGAGTATTTTTCCTAAAAGCAATATGGAAAACAGGAGAACCTATCTCAAATAACATCAAAAATAGCTAAACAAATGAACAGGTTAACTAACCCAAATTCAGGGAACCACTTGAGAGCACTGTGATAGAAAAACCTGCAACAATGAAAATTTGTTATCAGCACCCAAATGAAGCAAACTGTTTTCTTTGAAACTGGCGCTTAACCCAATCTCAGTTTTAAGAATTCAATATATTCATACTTCATATATGACTATTTCCAAACACAGTAATATCATATCAAGACTAGGCAACCCAGTCTTAAATCCACTCATACAATATCCTCGAGAAATAAGAGAAAAAACAATAAGAAAAAAACTCATTCACTCGATGACAGCCACACTTCTATAATGATAAAAGATATGCATATATCGATGTACATTCTACAATCTCGGTAGTCAGTAATTAAGTCATTGACAGTTTCTCTATCACATAAACTGCGATAACAGTGAAAACAAAATTCCTTCACTTGTAAATGAATCAATTTCAAGCTTCTTCAGCGTACAACATGAAATTTACAAGCAAAACATTGCAAGGCCACAGTTTCTATATACTGATTTCTTAACATTCCATTAGAGTTTTGAAGAGTTCAAAAATAGAAATGAAATTCTAATTCTGGGAAAACCAAATCATCAAGAAATCACATCTTGGACTGAAATCAAAATTAAAGGAATAAATCACAATTGCAATACATACTACAAATAGAAATTTGCAAGTTGAAGCATACTTTCCAGCATCTATAAGAATATTATGTGTTCCTGTGGAGTTTGGGTGGCGAATGAGGATGCTTGTGTTAAGTCTCCTATTCTTATCACCCGGTTTAGCAGCTTTTAAACATACCTGAAATAGCCATAAAAAGAAAACGCAAAACGAACTCTCTTAACATACATTCTTCAACATAAAAAATCAATGAAACACTAGCACAAGGACATCACTGATCAGACAGACACGACCTTGACACTAACACGTCGACACCCATTCTAGTTTAAGAAAATGAAAGTCCTACTAACTCTCCTATCAAACATTCTCTAAGTGATTAAATGTAAACAAGGATAATATCTTAAATCTGAAGTATTGGTACTACACTATGTAGCACTCTCGACATTAGTGATTACGTTTAATCGTTTTTAAAATTATTATCGGTGTCGATTTGTCAGTGGCGATTACCGGTGTCACTCAAATTATGACTTTATGATAAGATAAAACGATAGGATTGATTATTGTACCGGACATTTATTTGAAGGATTAGTCAAGCAGCTAACTCTTGGAATCCCTTCACTAGTTCCAGTCCCAATGAAAATAACTTGTGATTGATCAACAGGCAATTCAACATCACCAACTCCATTAGAAGAAACTGCAACACAAATTAAACTATAATAACCTAATTTCACAACAAGAAATTAAGAAGTTGTTATAAAATCATAATAGCTATTGGATAGTTTAAACCTAGAAAAAATTGAATGAAATTTAAATTTGAAAGCAATAAGTAAGTGGCGGTTAGTTACCTGAGTGGATGGGAGAGAGTGGAAATGAGACGGAAGAAGGAGAACGCCAACGCCATGAATATGGAGAACGAGGTTGAAGGAGAGAAGTGAGAGAAGAAGGAAGAAGACGAATAGATGTAACCACCATTGATTGGTTGAGTTGTGGTGTGTTGACAGTCGCTTACACGTTGATAGTTGGCGAAAAATACAAGAATTATTTTTTCACTATATACAAAATAGTTTTGCATAAACATTTAATTACATCTAATGTTTATATATTTGTATTTTACCATAAAAAATTTATATTTATATTTAAAAAAGACAAAAACATTCTCTAAGTCCATTAAATTATTTTAAAATATCAAATTTTTTTTTAACGCTTTGATCTTTTAAGTTAAGTAACGTTTGTGTCGTTGACCTTTTTAAAAATCTCTGTTATAATAAATTACAAACTCATATACCATTTGAACTAATTTTTCGCGCTGATCACGAATATGCAATCAAATTTATCAAACAAGTTATGGTTCATGAGAATCAGGAAAAAAAGTGGGCAAATACATAATGAAAAATCGTTCGATCCGACCAAAATACACAATCAAACGCAAAACTAATTACATATTCGTGATCAACGTGAAAATTCAGTTCAAATGGTCTATAAGTTTGCAATTTATTGTAAAGAAGATTTTTAAAAAGGTCAACAACGCAAACGTTACTTAATATAAAGGACCAAAACGTTAGAAAAAAACTTAAAGAACTAACTTGATATTTTAAAATAACTTAAAGGACTAAAACAATATTTTTGCCTTTAAAAAAATAATAAATTGAATTATTTTTATCAAATAATTCAATGACTTGAATTTTACCTCTTAAAAATAAATAAATATAATATAACAAGTTTAAAAAAAAATCATGCAATCAAACAAAATTTCACAATCAGATGTCTTACCCTACGATCAAATATTCTTACATCAACTAAATTGTACTTGTAAAAGTTTAACCTATTTAAATATTAAGATATACTAAATTAGTAATCTATTTTATACCTATATATAAAGAGGATGTCACTTTTTGGACTGATCTATTTTTTAGATTAAATTGTACTTTAACTTCTTTTATTTTAATAGTTTATTATAGATTAAGATAAAAAATAACTGTTTTCCAAAAAATCTCTACCACTTACTACATGTAGAAAAAGCAATTTGCACCCAAATTTTATATATTGTTCTGCAGAGAAACATTTTTACAATTAAGATGATAATTCTAATGCAAAATTTAAAGCTTGCATAACCTCTCTTGTAACGCCCTGTATAATATATATCTAGAATAATACTATACAAGTGTTTTATTCGGTACTGACATCATCATAAGTGCCTAATGGCGTAATTCACATACTTGATCATTTCTAAAAACATAATACAATCTATGGTACAAGACATGGAAATTAGCCAAAACAATAAAAACTAAGATCATTATACAATATTCCTCATTGTACAAAAAAATAATACACAACGGAAATAAGCTCAATTAAGCTTCTCTTGAAACATCCCAGCGTAGCTCCACTTGTAAACCAAACCTGCAAATACTTCCTGAAAATAATCAACAATAGTGGGGTGAGATACATCAAATCTCAGTGAGTTCCCTATCCTATGGATTCTCTCGGCTTTACAAGGTTCTAGCCAAATCCAACTCAAGTCAAGGGGAAGGGAAAATGACCTTGAGTACACAATCTCAATTCTTACACTATATGGAAACATGTCATGAGTTCATCAACTCAAAATATCAGTAATCGATAACCGTACCAAGGTATCCCTCTTGCTCGTCCGCTTCTACGTCTAGAAGTCGACCCGAGTCCTGGATCCTTGTAGTTACTTGGCATGCGAAATGGATTCGGAATTAAGGGACGCATTATCACCTTAATTCATCACTTCACATGGCCTCTCATGCCATCACAAGTCTCTACCTGTAGGTTCCATTCGTACTATAACATTGGGAATCAAACCTGCCAAGTAATTCTGCCTGCATTTCAGAGGAGCTCGAGACTCATGAATGCCTCTCAAGGGCAACTCAAAAGAAAATGGTTACGATTACGTGATCATATACATAAACGTGATTGTATTCGACAATCACTAGGCCACATTAGGCTTTAGGCCTCTTTTGCCTTTAACAATAAAACATAACAAATACACATGTTCCATACTAGTGTTTCACTCATTTCTATACCCTTCGGTAATGGACACACGCCTCGGCCTCTTCTGCACGAGCGTTGTCATTCCGTTATCTACTCTAGGCCAGAACTCGTCAATGAATGCACGAGCGTCGCCATCCAGAGTTTCTATCACAATTCTATTCACAACCTAGAATTATACCATTTTGTTTTGGGGTAAAGTTTCCTCACCCTTCCTAATTCATATTTTAAACATGCATATTTCTTTCATTCACAATTCACAATTAGATAGACATAGTATAATCACAAATATTACAAGTAAACACATATAATAGCATAACACATAAAACACCCCTTTCGGGTTCCCTCCGATTCATTTAATCGGGTATCAAAATCAATATTCTCACTCTCATCGCGTAGGATATTTTCACAGCTTTCTAACGGCTATAATTATGCCTCGGTCGGATTCACGATCCAAAAGATATGGATTTCAACATATCACATAACCATTATTTCATTCATTTTCCACTAAAATAATTAATCCCACATCATACTCAATATTTTCACTTTTTATTGGGTAGAGAGTTGTCATAGCTTTCCAATGATATAAAGAACGCTTAAATCGGATACCCGAGTCAAAATATATGAATTTTTTAAATATTTTTATTTTTGTTCCAGGTCGCGCTAAGCGGGGCCCACCCGCGCTAAGCGCGCTCCTCGTTGCCTGAAAAGGGTGAAAATTCTCCAGACCGCGCTAAGCGCGCTCTGCGTTATGCAGAAAAATAACCCCCCCCCCCCAATGACAGCAACCTCCAACCCATACATTCTCCCTCAAAACCATACCCAAACAACCAATAAAGGTATTCTATCATGGTCTATCCAACAACTTCAAAGTTTTTACACAAAACCCTAACATTTTCAAACCCGTTCCATTTCAAACTCATTCCAATCAACACCAAACATCATAACAACTATCAACGGATGTTCATATGCATATTCCAATTATCCTACGCAATTTATATCGAATTTCATCCGTTAGATTTCATTGATTTATCCGTTTAATCATTTTCTCTCAAAACTAACCTAAGTTCAAATCATAGATTTCTAGAACTTAGAGTTTCTAACTAGAACCCACCTGATAATCGAAGAGGAGTTTGAAGAAGATGATGGTGATCCATGGCTTCTTCTTCTTCCTTGAACTTTTCCTCTCTTTCCCTCTTCTCTTCTCTTCCTCTTTCTCTTCTTTCTCCCACTTTCTTCTTTTCTTCTTCTTACCAACTTTTTCTTCCTCTTTCTTATAATATATATATAATCCAATAGAGTAAAATATCTCTAATTGACATTTTATCGTCTTACACCAATTGATCAATTATTATAGTTACTTTAATATACTCCCTTGAACTAATAATTATTGATCTGTCTCTTTCATAAAATAATTGATCTCTTTAGAGTTCACCAGTTGCTCTAATAGTCCCAATTGACCATACTTAAAACACTTAGAGGATTCCATTAATCCAATTTATCAAGGGTAGAGCACACGAAAGCTCATCTGATATCCAATTGAGTATTTAAATAATATGGGGTATTACATCTCTCAAGTGCTTCATCTTGCTCAATCCTTCAAAATCAAAATTGCTTTCAATCATTCCTACCAAGACTCTCTCATTGACTTTTTGGTGTTTGTAGAATTTAAGAAAACTTTAAAGTTTAAACACTGGTTAGTTTATTCTCTTTCATAAATTGATAATCTTTTTGTGCCAGGAACTTTCCTCCTAGTCCTTTTATAAATAAAGATCAATTTAGTCTTATTAATACGTGTAAAGGGCAGGAGAGTGATAAGAAATTCTTTATATGACATTCATCATATAAGTTCATCTCGCTCAAATCATAAAGGTGAGCAAGATCATTATGATTTTTCAAGTGATAAGAAATACTAAGTGATTCAAGAGTTCTACCTATTTGTATATTTAAGCGCTTCAAGAAATTTGTCCAGGTTCATGAGGTTATATTAAAATGATAAACCTGGATAAATCTACCCATAGAATTCTCCATGTTAAATAGGAATTTCTTCATGATGAACTTTATATGAGTTATGAAATGCTAGAGTTCTACCTAGATATATGTATGGTCATTATTATGCCAGGAAAAGTTGACAAGAAAACCTCATGATAAGAAATAGGAAATATATAAAACCTCATGATAAGAAATAGGAAATATATAGAGTTTCTTCGATCATGAACTTACCTACCTATTTGTTAATATATCTAGGTTTTCTGAATTTATATCATGAAGGTTATATTAAACACACCTTATGATATCCTCATGAGGTTATATTAAATACACCTCATGATATACTAAGTGATAGTTAAAATTGATTTTTAAATTAAAGTAAAATTGACAAAAAGATAGTTCATGAATACCTATGAAATTTTTCGAGGTTAATAATTTTGAAAAATAGAGGTCATAACTACTTCTCCATTTTAACATATGACCTCCATTTTATCATGTCTTTTCCCGGTCTTTATCGTGCACTTTTCCTGACACGATAATGCCATTTACACTCTAGGCAGAACATATGATATATCACTGTATAATAAACATATGATGAAAATTAGTCTTATTATGACCTCGTGGATATATAATGTCTTCTCCTGGTCTTTATAATGAAAATAGACTTGAAAAAGTAGAACTTTTTCATGACTACTTTTCCTGTACTCATATTCTTTTTCATATAACTCTCCTTATCGCTAAGGATATTTTTTATTTAGCATTATTAATACCGTTTATATCTTTATGCTAATTTATCCATACTTAATGATGTAGTATACCAGCATTTTTTAATGCCATAAATTAACTCCTAAAAAGAAACTTTATAGATATCAGATCAAATTATATAATAATCTTGCTACGTGGTGCCTTCCCATAATTGTCTCTTTTATTTATTCCTTAATGCGCATCGAACCTTCTTTTCCAGTATGTACGATGACGTAAATACATTTAATACCATGGATGCATATTACACTACTACAGAAAAACTATTTAACAATGGTTGGGAAAGGTATGTAATCACGCGTGCATAGGCGTTGTTATGTAGAGTGTCGTTGTATATATAATACGTACAATCAAGGACTAGTAACCGTTGTATTAAATTGAAAAGAGCGTTACCTATCACAACGGTTGATACAAATAACCGTTGTGATAAGCAATTGTCCTAGGTTTGATTCTCAGCTGCGCTGTTTTGATTTTTTTTTTTTTGGACAACGCGCGAGATATTATAACGGTTGTGTAATATAACCGTTGTTAAAGCATAAGTTATTATTACGGTTATCATGTATAACCGTTGTTACATATTCTGCAGATTTAAGAAAAAGATTCTTGATTTTATAATTAATCCCTTTTTTTAACCTGTATTATTGTTCGCCATATCACAGCAGAAAATACAACTAACATTCGTGATAAAGTAATCATAATAATGTTAATTGTATCATATTCATAATATCACATAACTGTATCATATGCAACTGTAATAAATATCTTACAATATATTAGAACAAATAGCCTGCAGTTTATACATTACATAACATCACATAATTGTATCATACTCAATTGTAACAAATATCTTACAATTTATCAGAACAAACAGCCTAGAGTTTACACATTACATAACATCACATAGTTGTATCATATTCAATTGTAATAAATATCTTACAATTTATCAGAACAAACAACCTACAATTTACATAGTACATAACATCATATAATTGTAACTTGGTGCTTTAGTTTCTTGTCTCTTGGTGTCTTGACTCTAAAGACCTATGATTTCAAATAATTATACTTGTTAGTAAAAATATTTAGAAACCGTAATATACAATTAATATATTAGAATAAAGAGTAAATTACATACTTGTTAATTTTTCCATATGCCTTCTTCAAGATCGATTCGAACATCGTGCACGGCATCTCCATCAACTTCATCATATGAGGTAGGGACTTGTGTTGTGTAAGAAGGTGTGGACGGAATATCAAGACTTCCATTACTAAGAGGAATGTGTTTTCCTTGGAGAACGATTGACCATTTCCCCGATATGTCTGATGGGTCGGTAACATAGAAAACTTGTTTTGCTTGAGAAGCCATGATGAATGGTTCGGTCATAAAAGATGCCTTGTCAAGGTCGACCCGTGTGAATCCTAAGTCATCAATGTGTACACCATTACTATTATTGGGAACCCATTTTCATTTAAATAAAGCCACTTTGAAAATAACATAATCAATCTCCCAAATCTCATCAATGACACCATAAAACGCGGTAGTTGCCAATACAGGATTCTTATCTTTCGAACTAGAGAAATACATCGATTCGGCTTCAACCATAACCCCACTATTTTGCATTGTACTACGATCATCTTTTGATTTTGTATAAAAGGTATAATGACCAATGTCGTATGCGGTCCAAGTAATGACACAAAATTTTGGCTCGTACGACAACCATTTAAGTATCTCGAATGCACTACGATCATTAGATATACTTTTATTAAACCATTCTATGAATTTCTTGTTATGCTCTATCAACAACAACTTGTCACTCATTCAGGGATATTTTTTCCACAAAAGTCCTTTGTGAATATCTATGAAAGGTTGAACTTCATCTATATTATTCAATATATATAAATGTGCTTGAATAACTACATCCCGAGCCATTGACTTAACATTTAGACATTGAATACGTCTTTTGTCTGTGTCAGCATGATAAGAAATTGGAATTCCTATAGAATCTGTGTCCGACAAATAGTTTGTACAAAACTCAACAGTTTCTTCTGTGATGTATCTTTCAACAATCGAAACTTCTGGTCGGTGATGATTCTTCATATATCCTTTAAAGATCTTTATATATCGCTCTATTGGATACATCCACCTTAAATAAATTGGACCGCAAATTCTGATTTCTCTGACTAGATGAACAAGTAAGTGAACCATAATGTCAAAGAATGATGAAGGAAAATACATCTCCAATTGACACGAGATTATGGCAGCCTCATCTTCTAATTCATCTAATTTTTTGAAATCAAGAAGTTTATTACATATGGCATTGAAGAATAAGCACAATCTCGTTATAGTAACTCTCACATTTTTTGGTAGGTCCCACGGATAGCCACTGGTAGAAATTGTTGCATCAATACATGAAAATCATGAGATTTTAAACCAATTAACTTGAGATCTTTCATTGATACAAGTTTCTTGATGTTTGATGAGTAACCTTGCGGAACTTTAATACCTTGCAAACACTCGCAGAAAATTTTCTTCTCCTTTTTAGAAAGAGTGTGACATGCTGGAGGCAGATAAGTTCTTTTTACTTTCTCTATTTGAGCCAACTGTTTTCTTATACCCATCTTCTCCATATCAAGACGGGAAGTCTTACTATCTTTAGTTTTGCCTGGAATGTTTAGAAGTGTGTCAATCAAACTATCACACACATTTTTCTCCACGTGCATCACATCAAGACAATGTCTAACATCAAGACTTGACTAATACGGAAGATCAAAGAAGATTGACTTCTTTTTCCAAATATTTTTTGCAACTGCCCCTTTTTCTTTTTTTTCTCTTCCCAAAGACAACTTTAATGTGTTCCTTCCGTTGATAAACTTCTTCCCCGGTTAAAGGTTCAGGTGCCTTATCAAACTCTTGCTCTCCATTAAAAGCTTTCCGCAATCTATGATAAGGATGATCGGGTTTTAGAAATTTTCGTTGCCCAAGATAAACCGTCTTTTTTCCAAACTCAAGTTGGTGATAACAAGTATCATCTTCACGTATAGGACACGCTCTATATCCTTTGACACTATATCCAGCCAAGTTATCGTAAGCAGGAAAGTCGTTGATTGTGCAAAATAACATTACACACATCTTAAACTTTTCCCCAGAATATGCATCATTAACTTCAACGCCTTCATCCCACAAGAGTCGTAAATCATCAATTAATGGACTTGGATAAACATCTATGTCGTTACTACGTTGGTGTGGCCCAAAAATCATCATACTTTACAGTATATACTTGCGCTTCATACTCAACCAAGGAGATAGGTTGTAAATAGTGAGAAGAACAGGCCAGGAAGTATGATTAGTGCTCAGATTACCAAAGGGGTTCATTCCATCGGTGGCAAGTGCAAGCCTAAGGTTTCTTGGCTCAACTCCAAAATCCAGAAACAACGAATCAATTATCTTCAATTGCAATGAAGCAGTAACATAGCGAATGTTTCCATCACAAGTCCTTTCATCTGCATGCCATCTAAGATTCTTTGCGTCATTCGAATTAGAAAAAAGTCTCTTAAATCTTGAAATTATTGGCAAGTACCATAACACTTTAGCAGGAGGATGCTTTCTAATAACATTGTCATAGTCATTGTTATCACCATTGTTGGCCTTTAGCTTGTAACGCGACACGCCACATTTCGGACATTGATACAAGTCTTCATACTCTTGTCGGTATAATATGAAATCATTAGGGCAAGCATGTATTTTGATATACTCCAGACCCATTGGACACAATATCTTCTTGGCCTCATAACAACGATCCGACAATTTGTTATCTTTTGGTAACATTTCCTTTAGCAGTTCAAGTAATTCCGTGAAACTTTTATCCGACCATCCATTTTTTTCCCTTCAGATTAAACAACTTTAACACCGCCGACAATCGTGTAAAATCTTTGCATTCCTTATATAAAGGGGTGTCTTTATCACTACATAAAGTATCATAAATATGAGCATTCTTAAAAGAAGAGTCCCCAATATCACGGAACATATCATCTAGTTGATCATCCATATATTCATCTTCCTCGACTCATTGACTTTGTGACGCACGACTTTCCTCCACTTCACCATGCCACGTCCATATTATATAATTTTGACATATACCAACATAAGGACAATAAAAGATACCATTATTTTCGGGAAGATGTTTATTAGCGTATTCAAGAAATTCAAGAACTCATTTCTCATAAACCAGACCTAATCTATCAGCTTTCATCCAACTACGATCCATAACAACTTCTGAAATTTATACACATATAATAATGTGAATGACACACCAAAATGTAATCCAAAAACTTAATGCATTTGCAAATCTAAACCTAAAGCATATAAAACATTTACACTAATACTGACTTGAGCATATAAACAAAGAAAAAAGGAATAAAGATGTTGAAAAACACCGTACTTCAAAGCTGAAGAATCAAATGAACGAATAGGGTGTGAAGATTTGAGCTACGAAGAGGGTAAAGTTTACACTGCCGTTGTCGTCTCTGGTGGTTCACTTGTTCAACTAGGGCATCTTTTGAAAAAAATAATACAGAATAAGTTTTGTTTTAATTTATCAGTGAAAACCTTTAATTATGGTTGGGAAACACAACCATAATGGAATTGAAGACCACTTACAACGGTTTTTTAATTCACCGTTGTAAACTATTTTACAATTTATTTTTAAAGTAATGGAGTTAAGTTCTATAACAATGGTTGGTTTAAAAAACCGTTGTAAAATCATTTACAATTTATTTTATAAGTAATGGACTTAAGTGACAAACGTTTAATGTACTTTAAAAAATGGAAAAAGTGTAACTGCAAGGAATCGAAGCATATTTATTACTACGGTCTTTTAACACAACCGTCATTATATTTCTGTTTATACGTACACCTAGTTACTGGGCGCAAAAGTTTTAACCTATTACAACGGTTTAGATGAATCTGTTGTAAACCTGGCGTTGTTGTTTGCGCGTTTTGTAGTAGTGTTACATTTAACAAGAATATTATAACAAAACTTATAAATCACCCTTTTATATTTGTAAAGTAATCTCGTCCATAGGAAATTCTAGACCGTTTGGGTTTATGAATGGGGTTATGAAGAATGCATATAGTTTACAGGGATAAACTATGTAATACCCCGTATTATCTAAATGCTCAATTGGATATCAGATGAGATCAGGTGAGCATCTATGTGCTCTATCTTTGATTAATTGGATTTGGGGAATCCTCTAAGTACTTTAAGTATCGACATTTGGGATCAATAGAGCAACTAATGAACTCTGAAGAGATCAATTTATTATTAGTTCAAGAGAGACTTTTATGATAACTCTAATAATTGATCAATTGGTTGAGATGACAAAATATCAATTGGAGATATTTAACCCTATTGGATTTATATTATATAATAATAGTATAATATATGTATATATTTGGAAAGAGAAAGAAAAAGAGAAAAAGAAGAAGTTAGTAAAGAAGAAGAAGAAAAGGAAAAGGAAAGAAGAGAAAGAGAGAAAATGGAGAAAGATGAAGAAGAGAAACCCATGGATCATCAGCATCTTCTTCAAACTCCTCTTCGATTATCAGGTGGGTTCTAGATAGAAACTTAAGTTCTAGAGTTAGAGATGATTTTAGCTTAAGTTAGGGTTTATGAGAAATTGTTTAAATCGCTAATCGATGAAATTTAACGGTTGAAATGTGTTATAACCTGTGTAGTATAATCATTAGCCATATATGATCATCTGTTAATGCATGTTTGTCTGTTGGGTGAAGTTTTGAATGGGATTTTGGTCCCAAAGCTCTGTTTTCACACTGCTGGGAAACCCAGTTTTCGCAGGTTTGCACTGCGAGTCCCCTAGCGAAGGGGAAAGCGAGCATTCGCAAGGCGAAGGTGAGGGCGAATGTTCGCCAGAGGTTCGCACTGCGAACTTTACCTCGTTTCAATTCTGCCTTGGTTCGCCAGACGTTCGCACTACGAATGGGGCAGCGAACCCAATGTGGTTTAGGCATTCGCTGGGAGGTTCACATTGTGAATGAGAAAGCGAGCATTCGCTGGCTGCTTCGCATTGCGAACATAGCAGATCCTCCAACTTGTGTCTTTCATAACTTTTGATCCGTAACTCGGATCGGGACGTTCTTGGTGTCATTAGAAAGTGATGTGGGATAAATTATTTAGAGGAAAATGAAGGAAAGTGATGTTTTATGTAATGTGTGATTATATGTGTTTACTTGTAATATTTGTGTTATGCCATGTCTATATAATTGTTGTTAAGTATGAATGAGAGAATATGCATGCTTAAGACAAATTAGGAAGAGTGAGGAAACCTTACCCCAAAACCTAATGATATGATTCTAGGTTGTGACTAGGATTGATAAATAATCTAGATGGCGATGCTCGTGCATTCGATGTAGATGTGCATCCTTGCCGAGTAATGGTCTAGAGGTGAGTGAAACACTAGTATGGAACATGTGTAATTGTTATGTTTTATTGTTAAGGTGATTGTGGCCTTAAGGCATTGTGGCCTTGCGATTGTCGAATATAATCGCGTTTGTGTGTGTGATCACGTAATCGTAACCGGTTCTTTGAGTTGTGTTTCATGGGTCTCGAGCTCCTCTGAAACATATGCATGACTACTTGGCAGGTTTGATTCCTCGTGTTGTACGAATGGCGCCCGAGGGGTGAATGCTTCTGACGGTATAAGGCCCGTGTAAAGTGACGGTTCATAACGGTAAAAGGCCCGTAGAACCCGAATCCATTCGTATGTCAAGTAGGTTCAAGGATCCATGACTCGGGTCGACTTCTAGACGTAGAAGCGGACGGGAACAGGGGATGCCTTGGTGTGGTTACCAATTAGTGATATTGTGAGTTGATGAACTCATGACATGTTTCCATATAGTGTGAGATTGTGAGATTGAGTACTCAATGTCATTTTCCCTTCCCTTTTGACTTGAGTTAGGCTTGTTAGAACCCTGTAAAGCCGAGAGGACTATAAGATAGGGAACTCACTGAGATTTGATGTATCTCACCCCACTATAGTTGCTTTATTTCAGGTGTGGTTTGCAGGTTTGATTTACAAGTGGAGCGATGCTTGGATGTTTCAAGAGAAGCTTAGTTAAGCTTATTCCGCTGTGTATTTTATTGTCCTTGTACAATGAGGAATATTGTATATTATTCTTAGATTTTTATCTTTGGCTAGTTTCCATAACTTGTACCATAGATTGTTTTTGTTTTTAGTAAATGGTCAAGTATGTGAATTACGCCATTAGGCACTTATGATGGTGTCAATACCAAATAAAAACGCGTGTATGGTATTATTCTAGATATATATTATACAGGGCGTTACACACTATATATTGGTTTGGGTTTATGAGCTGTACATATTTTTCAGTGAAGTGCACTATTCATAATCCCGTCTATTGTTTATTAGCGTATCAGGCTGCCATCCTCATACACTTAAAAGTCTGAAGTAGTATTGTATGCTTTGTGATTTGTGTCAATGTAATACCTCGTAAATTATTTTACTCTGGATAATATTCGTATGATCAACTGGGTTTCAGTTTACTCTGAGAATCTATTGGATAAAGTAATTAGAGTAAACTAATGATCTCAGAGCAGATCAAATTAATATTATCTGACTCTGAGGTTTTAACTTTTGACGTTATAGAGACTTTTTGGACAAATAATAGTGTTACTATCTAATTGAGTTTCTCTATGTATCACTTCATTTCCTTTTCTCTTCATTTGGAAACGATAGAAAATAGAAAGAAAGAAAGAAGAAGTAGAGAGAAAGAGGAGAAAAGAGAAGAGAAAAAGAAGAAAACCTAGAAGTGAAGAAGAAGCTTGGAATCATTATCTACTCTTCATCAATTCATCTCATCTTCTTCATCATCGTCCAATTCTAAGGTGGGTTCTAGATAGAGACATTAGTTGTAGAAATTCTTGAGTTATAGAGCTAGGTTAGATATTGTGAGAAAATGAGAAATCTTGCTAATCTAAGAATCTAACGGATGAAATGTGATATAAACTGTGTAGTATGATTGATATCTATGTGTGATCATCTGTCAATGCTTGTTTGTGTGTTTGGTTATGTTTGGAGTGGGATTTATGACCCAAAGAACCTGCTGTTACGTTGCTGAAATTCTGGGTTTTCGCAGGTTCTCCCAGCGAACCACAGCGGAGGGCAAGGCAAAGGTTCGCCAGCAGTTCGCAAAGCGAACTTTGTGCCATTTTGTTTCTAACTTGGTTCACCCAGATGTTCGCTAAGTGAAGGGCAAGGCGAAGGTTCGCCAGCAGTTCGCAAAGCGAACTTTATGTCCTTTTAGCTCTATTTCAGTTCGCCACGGGGGTTCACCCGGCGAAGGTGAAAGCGAACGTTCGCTGGGGATTCGCCTAGCGAACATGGCAGATTCTTCCAATGTGTTTCTCCCATAACTTTTGAACCTTGACTCCAATCGGGGCGTTCTTGGTACCGATGGAGAGCTGTGAGAATACCCTATCTCATGGAGGTGGGAATTATTAGTTTTTATGCCCGATTAAATAAATCAGAGGGAACCAGAATGGGTGTAAATTGTGATATGTTGAATTATGTGATTCCATTTTGTAATTGACTTATGTTTACCTATTCTCTTGTTGTTGAACATGTTTAAGAGTGTATGCATGTTAAAATATGAAATAGGTAGAGTGAGGAAACCTTACCATGAATTATATTGAAACCTAGTAATGGCTAGGAAATTGTTGAATAACATAATGACGACGCTCGTGCAAGAGAGGCCGAGGCGTGTGTCTATTACCGAACGGTATGGAAAAAAACTACACTAGTATGGACCATGTTAATTGTGTTTAAATTGAGAAAAGACAAAGAGGTCTTAAGGTGAATGTGGCCTTGTGATTGTTGAATACAATCACATTTGTGTGTATGATCACGTAATCGTAACCGGTTATCTTGAGTTGCAGTTTCATGAGTCTCGAGCTCCTCTGAAACGTATGCATGACTACTTGGCAGGTTTGATTCCCGCGTGCAGTACGAATGGCGCTCAGGGAGCGTATGCTTGTGACGGTTAATGGCCCGTGTGAAGTGACAGTTCATAACAGTTAATGGCCCGTAGAACCCGAATCCATTCGTATGTCAAGTAGGTTATAAGGATCCATGACTCGTGTCGACTTCTAGACGTAGAAGAGAACGAGAAAAGGGGATGCCTTGGTATGGTTATCGTTTAGTGATATTGTAAGTTAACAAGACTCATGAACATGGATCCATATAGTGTGTGTGAGTACTCAAAGTCACTTCCCTTCCCCTTTTGACTTGAGTTCGGTGTGATAGAACCTTGTAAAGCCGAGAGGACCTATAAGATAGGGAACTCACTGAGATTTGATGTATCTCACCCCCACGTTGTTGATTATATTACAGATACTACAGGTTCCGTGAAGGGTAAGGACAAAGTTGTTTGACTTTCCTTACTATCTTAGCTTTTTGGGATGATAAGACTTCTGTTGTGGAGATTTTTGAGATCATGATATTGATCTAGTTCTTAGTGTATTAGAACATCTTGTATATATATAATGCCATAGTTGTTTTGATGTAGAGGTTTGGGGCATGTATATGTATAATGTGTTAACTAGGGACTTATGGTATTTCAGTACCAAACGTGGTTTCATGTATGATATGGATGCTTTGATGTATTATATTATATATGGGCGTTATAGTTGGTATCAGAGCAGGTCGTATCCTCGACCTAGCCATGAAATAGTATAAGTATTTCTTTCCATTTCATATGCGTTGTGTCGCCATTGGTCTTACGTGTTATATTTATGGTATTGAGCCTGGTCAACTTAATCCTATCTTTATGACATTTAGGAACATGGCGGACGGGCGCAAAAATAATCGTGGTAGACCCAGAACCACTCCAACTTGGACGAATCCACCAAGTGACGATGGGAATGCCCCTTTGTATCAATTCATGCAACCGATGCAGCAACAACAGAATCAGTTTATGCAACAAATGGTACAACAAATGGCTAGGGGTCTGCATCCTCCAGTGGTTGTTCCAGAAGCTACAGGTGGAAGCTTTAGGGATTTCATCCGTATGAATCCTCTGGAATTTCTGGGAGGGTTAGATCCTGTAAAGGCTCACGAGTGGATAGCTGGCATGGAAAGGATTTTCTTGATAGTCCCGTGCAGTGAGGAAAATAAGGTGATTTTCGCTTCTCACTTGTTGAAGGGTCCTTGTCACACCCTCATTTTCACCATGGTCCTTCATATCATACATTCATCATGCCAAGCATATAGGTTTGCAAGGAAAGGACAAGAAGGGATTTTTGCCTCAAATTATGTTTTGAGATTGATTTAATTGGATCTCTATGCACAAACTAATTCAGGAGGGAACTTGACTTGGCTTTGATCAAACCTGAGCAAGAAGGGATTACACTTACTAAGTGACTTCTTGTCATGGGCCATTTTGCATACAAGTGTTATCAGAGATCATCAAATGACTAAGGCTTATGATCTTGACAATGGTTTTGAATTATGGCATCATGGAAAGAAAATTAGGGTTTCTCACCCATTACATTAGAGCCTGATGAGGGTCATTCAACTGAAGGTCACTTTTGGGCTTCGTTTCAAGCATCCCTCCGTATTTCAAGGTGTTATCTTCCTCAAGGTTTCTTCAAGGAATGCAAGTTTTGAGCTTTGAAATTGGTGTGAGGTCAAAGAGCATGCAAATGGAAAAAAGGTTTCAAACATACAAGATGGCCTAGAAGATAAGTGTATGAAGTTGTATGAGCATGTGCATTATCGTTTCGGTCACTCGTGGCTTGCAAATTTGACTTGTATTCATTACAATGAAATATGCATTCAAGTGTGCCAAGATTCAACATTTTCAAGTAAGCATGATTCAAGACATTGGTGTATGGATTCATTATATGTTCTGATTCATTAATCAAGGAGTGATTCGAATTGGAAAATCCATCCATGTGGATTTCTTCAAATACAAGTTACTTGAAAATTTAGGTGTTCATCTTCATGCCACATAATTTCTAATTCAATGTTCAAATGGCATCTAAATTCGAGATTATAAGTTCAAAAAAACTCAAGGCCTATTCCATTGCAAATTCACTCATCCAAATTAGGTTCATCATTCCAAAACACAAGTCTCTAGTTCCTGCTTCATTTGTTTGATCTTTGAGTGCAACATGAAATTTTAGAAGAGTTTTATTTGAATATTCAAAGATGGACATTTGGAATGAATAAGCAAAGTTTAGTTCTTTATTTCAAGGAAAATTCAAAAAGGAAAAATGCTTGTTTTGTTTTTAGAACATGATGCAAAGTTCAAATGCATAATAAGGTTTCAAGTTCTCATTCAAACTCAACATTCTGTTAGAACTCTTTTGATTTTCCAAAATTACATTCACCATCAAAATTCAAAGAATTACAAGACTTGGTTCAAGAGTCGTTGCAACGTCGATACAAGAATTTCCGTTCATACAAAGACATATTCAAAATCTCACGATCACAAGGCAAATGGCGCAAGGTTGTTTTTTGGTTCGATTACAAGTTCTATACATTTTTCCTAAGCCTATGCCTCAAACGCCAAGCTTTTGTCTCCAACAAACTCAAATGTGCCTATCATCAAGTCACCCTTTGCCAATGGTCCATGGTCCTCACCTACAAAGAAAGAGGGCATCAAATTAAGTGGTGATGAAACCATGCTCCAAACGATTCATCATGTTGCTATACAAAGTTCACATTTCAAACATGTTCAACTCCATCAAGACTTCATACAAGTCCAATTCATCATAATACAAACAAACCCATTCAAGTTCAAACCATACATACACAATTTCATTGATTAATTTACTGCAGTAAATTCTTGCACACAACCATCAAAATTCAGAACTTCAAGTTCTGTCAGAAAAAGAATCATGGGGACCACAAGGAAGTGCCAAACACAAACAAACACAAAATTCAGAAAGTTAGAGCATAAAAAAAAGACGGAGCAGATGCGGCAGACACAGATTCATCGAAATGGAAACAAAACTTTTGGGCATGAAAAAGAAACTGCAGACATACCAAGAATGAAGATGCTTCAGCCTATGTTCAAACCATCAAACCCTAATTTCCCACTATAAAACCATGTGTGTTCATCAGTTCGACGGCAGTTTTGAAAAGAGAAAAAAGTCTGAGAGGATTCGAGATCAGTTCGACGGCAGGTACGATCACATAAATAGTAATAATTAATTATTGATATATATCCTAAAAAATCACAAATAATAATAACTAATTGATTGTACCTGGATCAGACAATTGATAGTGGCCAACGGCGTCTGGAACGGTAGCTCCGGTGATGGCGAGAGACGGCGCGGGGGGAGGGGGTGTACCTGCAAGGTACTCCGCCGCTCAAGTGAGAGAGTGTACAGAATAACAGCAAATACAGAAAGTGTAGAGTGGCAAGAATAATGTGTCTAACCTGACCCTCTCAAATGAGAGGGTATTTATAGAGAGCCCCCAGCGCGGGGCCAACGGTTACCTGCAGTGGGCTGGTTCAACTAGGCCCACTCTAAGCAACTGCTAGGGCTTACGTGTAGTAGTGAAGACCAGCACGTGATCTTCGCCCTAGAGTAACTGCTCCTAGATTTCTGGAAGTAGGGCAGACCGAATCCTTCGGACGTGGGAGGTTACTTGGAACGTGTCCACGTGGTATGGACCGTTGGGCACTCCTCGCGGGGAGGAGCCTTCTGTGTCGAGGAGAGATGGAGCCCGTAGAATGGATATGGCCTCGCGGGGAGGAATCGTGTCCGTCGAGGAGTGATGTGTAGCATTCTCGCGAGGAGAAGCTAATCTGTCGAGGAGGCACATCTCAGTAGGGTGTGATGTCCTCCTTTCCTATTGTCCCAAGTGCCCGACACTGCCTAAGTGCCCGGCAAAACTGTGGCTTGCACGTGACAGTCGCGTGTCTTGCAGAAGGACCTTATTGGGCCTCCCCAGGCTGTATGGGTTGGGCCTGCTCGATTGTTGGACAGCCTTAACCCAGTCCAGAATAGGAGCCCCCCAAGTCGTTGCTCTGAGATGTCAGAGTAATGACTTAAGGGTTATTGGCATGTCGGGGATACGCCAAGAGAGGAACCGAGGAGGCCATTCTCGTGCTCGACGTTCCTACGGTCGCACATAAGTCGGGCATCGGACATCTGTGTCTGGTCATAACACCGGGGAGATGAGGGGTTTCAGATTCGAAATGTTGGGGAAAATTGAAAGGACACGCGTGGGAGGATGAACGGCTGCATGTGCGCCACGTGTCGTCTGTCATCATTACCTAGGGCGGCTAGCTAGGGTAGCGCACTCAAGTGCCCTATGTCCCTTGAGTTCCATGAAAACCACTATAAAAACTCCTCCCCTTGTTCATTTTCCCACTTTTTTCGTTTCTCTTTCAATAATCTCTCTCCTTCTCTCTCTATCTTCTACAACAGCCGTTCGCCGCTGTCAACTGCCAGAACTCTGCACCGGAAACCTAAATCATCGCCTATAAGGTATTTGTTCAAAAACTGGCATTTTTCTTGCATTTTCTCTTGATTTTAACTAGCGTATAACACTTCCTTGGTGAACTGATGAAGTTCCCATGAGAAATGAAAGGGTTCCTGGCAAATACTGCGGGAATCTTTTGTTGTTGAGAGAGGAAGTGTTAATAACTTCTCTCGCTTTTGTTGAATGTCTCGGGGACAAGGGATGAATATCTCGAGGACGCGATGAATGTCCCGGGGTCCCCAATGGTCACTCTTTTTGTTAGTGTTATGGGAAAAAGGGGGCAGAATTTTCTGGGGAGGCGATGAGTTCCCCGATGACCATGTTGATCCTCGGTCGGCTATGTCGGGGAAACGAGAAAGCCTTGCCCCTTCCTCGCCCATTCGCTTGAACAGCGGTGGAGAGGTGAATTTGATATGACCCATCGAATTCACCGTTTCATTCTGCTTTTCAAGTAAATGGACCGTTTGGCTGCGAAGGTGGCCGTAGGATCCTTTGAAGAAGACGACCACCCAAAATCTCCTATGGCTCATATGGATTTTGCTCAAGAGCGCCCGCTCGAGGAGTGGGTCTGCGACGAAGCCCTAGAGATGTCGTCCATCTTTGTCTACAGAGGCGTGGAAGACGCGTTCTATACCGTCGAGGATCAGCTAATTGGGTCTGATAAATCATGGAAGATTTTCCGCCTCGAAGAGCATCACCGAATATGCTCGCCTTACCGAGGAATGTGTATCCCGTTATACGAGTTCATGTTCGACGAAGCAGGGTGGAGGCTGCCCTTCACGAATTTCCAAGAGGGGGTCTTCGCCTGGTTGAAGCTGGCACCCTCGCAGATTCACCCGAACTCGTTGGCTTTTATCCGGGCTTTTGAGCTTGTTTGTAAACACCTGAAAATCGGACCAACAGTGTCCCTCTTCTTTCGAATATTCCATCTTCAAAGGTCGTCGGTCGGTGGACGACACGGTTGGGTGTCCTTTAAGCAAAGCAAAGCTCTGTTCCACACGTATTTGGATTCCATCCGGGATTTCAAGTACTGTTACTATTTTGTGAAGCCGGTCACCCTTGGGGCTATCAACTCGCTGTACCGAAGAGTTACCCATGAAGTAGACGGTCGCTCCGAGGAGGTTCTGGAGCCGAAGTTCCCCCTGTACTGGACGGAGGAACACTTCAAAAAAGGGGTGGATAAATACAAGGTGAAACACAATAAGTTGGACGTCGACGACCGGGAGAGCTTATGATAAGATCATCGCGTTCGTCGAAAGCTTCAATGAAGCTTAGTACAAAACACTGGATGGCGAGCCTATAACGTGAGCAGGCGGGCAGGTGATGAAGCAACGTCGCTTGATCAATACCCGTGTTCTACTCGAGACCTTCTCCGATGAAGAAGCAGATGAGCTGTTAGTTGGTGAAAACATCCTCGACCTAAGCCTTCCTCGCGTCTGTATACCTTGCCTTACTAATGTTTTCTTTCTTTTTGCAGGGAAAATGGCCGGAGCTGAGGAGAGGCTCAAGAAGTTGAAGGCGAAGAGGGCTCGGGAAGAACAGGCTCGGGGAAAGCCATCTCATTCAAAGGGTCAAGGTGTTGCTCCTTCTGGGGCCATGGCCAAAGGTGTTTCCTCTGCTGCGATGCCCGAAGGTTCCAGCCAATCCCAGCTTGCTTTGACTGCGTCGAGGACTTCAGGTAAGCGCACACCTCCTGCTGGGAGCCAGTCCTCGGGTTATCAAGAGACGCCGAAATGACTACGGGTTTCGAATGCGGAATTTATCAACCTGGCCCACGAAGAAAGTCCCCCACCTCCTTCAAGCTTTGAACTCCCACCATGCCATCTCAAGCCCCACTTCTTTTCCGAAGTCATCTATCCTCGCGTCCCTCCCTCTGAAATCCAAGCTGTGCTGGGGACCGCTGCAGAAGCGAGGAGGAGAACGATCTTTGAAGACATGTCTGCCGTTATGCAGCTCTGTTCAACTGCTATTGTCCTGAACGATGAAACCTGCCCCGCTGCTGAACTTTCTCGACTGTAAGAAAGGCTCGAGACCTTGGAGGCTGAGCTGCTAGACCTGCACAAAGAGTTGAAGGAATGCAGGGACCTGAATAAAGAACAGAGCGAGCAGTAACAGCGGGCAGAGACAAAGCTAAAGGAAGCTGAGGAAGCGGAGAAAGGTCATCTTGCCCGGATCACCGAGCTAGAGGCAGAGGAGAAGCGGCTCAAGGAGAGGGTCGCAGAGCTGGAGGATGTTGTTTAGCCAGCTAAAGGTGAAACTGAAGAGGATAAGCTCCTAACCTCTCTGGCAGCTCTGGTGGCCAAACTCAGGAGAGTCGAGCAGGATCTCCGGCTAGTCGAGGATGATACTCTTGAGGCCGCGAGCATAGGGTTCCGAAATGCAGTGGCGCAACTTCAGATCCTAAATCCCGACCTTGTGACTGATGGGGCTGATGCTAACTGCGAGGTGGTCGATGGCCGGATAGTGCTGCCCGGGTAAGAAGGAAATGCCAACGAAAGAGGTGGGCCAGACGCTGTTAAGACTGCTGCCGAGACTGCTGTTGCGTAGGAGTATAGTTTACTTGGCTTGCGTGCCATTTTGTTGTTTTTGCCCGGCTTGTGGGCCAGGGGCTTATTGATGTAATATTTTTGCCCGACTTGTGGGCCAGGGGCTTATTGATGTAATATTCGTACAATGGGTTTTGCCCGATTCTAATACTTCGCTTTGCCTCTTTATTTATTTTGCTTGTGTGTGATACTTTATTACTTATTTTTTCCTAAGTAGTTGAGATCGCTGGCGTCTTGGGAGTTTGCTTGACTCTGATGATCCTCGACTGTGAAGAGAGCTAGTCGAGTGGTCGGGGGTTGTACTCCGACCTTCAACGAGGCTAAGAAGTCGGTCGACGTCTTAGCTTCGTGGCGTGAACTTCCCATCGAGAGCTGGGTGTTCTGCCTATTTGGTACGTCAACGACGGAGCTCGGTTGAGGTCTCCTCGTCGGGCCAAAAAGTCTCACGCACATACTTCGTGGTTTTTGACCGTCGTGTGTTATATAGAGGTGTCGCGCATGTACCGTTGCACGCCCCCGTGGTCGCGACGTCGTACTGTCCCGGGCAGTGTCTAACTGTAATATTATTTGAGCTTCTCAGCATTCCATGGTCGAGCAAGTTGTTCACCGTGGAGGTTTTTGAGGTAATAAGCACCCGTCCCCGTCTTTGTAATGACGCGGTATGGGCACTCCCAGTTTGCGACCAGCTTTCCTTCGCGTGAATCTTTCTGATTTCTCCGTAGGACAAGACTGCCTACTTGGAAGTCTCATTTGATAACTTTGTCATTATAACGCAAAGTTATTTTTTGTTTTAAAGAGGCTTCTTGGAGGGAAGCGTCGGTCCTTATCTCTTCGACGAGGTCGACCTCCTCTCGTAGGGCTTCGTTGTTTGTTTCTTCGTCGAGGGGAGCTTCTGTCCTCCTCGAGGGTTCCCTGATCTCCACGGGGATAACTGCCTCGGTTCCGTATGTTAGGCGAAACGGGGTCTCCCCGGTCATGGAGTGTGGGGTTGTTCGATATGCCCAGAGGACGCTGTGCAACTCCTCGACCCACCATTGTTTGGCCTCGCCGAGTCGTCGCTTCAGTCCCCGGAGTATCACTATGTTCGCTGCTTCGGCCTGCCCGTTGGTTTGAGGGTGCTCGACCGACGTGAAGTGCTGTTTTGTGCCCAGTTTGGCGACGAAGTCTTGGAAGTTCCTGTCGGTGAACTGTGTCTCGTTGTCGGTGACAATGGCTTGGTGTCACTCCCTGGATTTTCATCCAGGTACAAATGCGAGAGTGGCGCGGAAAAACAGAGTCGCCAGCCGTGTAAATTTATCCCAAGAGAGGGAAAGGGAACACCGCATAAACCTTAGGAAAAGGGGGAAAGGAATGGTCATCACAACCATAGCCTGGGTTCGGGAGTCGGTTACGCGAGGGGAAGGTGCTAGCACCCCACGCGTCCATCGTACTCGATGGGATCCACGCTTGTTGTCTATTCTAAGGGTGAGTTATCCTATCATCTAGGGCTGTACTAAACGGGGGAGGGAAAGACAAAGACCGACTCGGTAGGACGTCGACGTCCTAGGCCTACGTACCCCCTTTGTGCAATGGGGAATTCAGAGTCAACGTAGTTCGGACCAAGTTCTTTTTGTGTTTTTTATGAGCGACGTTAAGCTCGCGTCCGACAGTTAGGGTCGATGCCTGTTTGCGACTCAGACGGAGGGTAACGTGCCCTTTTTGAAAATAGCCTTTAGTTTGACAATCCCGAAGGACAAAAAGGTTTGAAGTTGGTTTGTATTTTTTAGGACAGAAGTGGCTTAAGTTAGTTCATAAGTTGCATTGCACCAAAGTCTAGAGTACAGGGGCGAATACTTAACGCATCGTCCCAAGACAGGACGCTCGCTAAGCACTCTAGAAAGATGAGAGGAAGCCCCTCATTTCACATTCCCCATACTTAAGGCTCGTGCGCAATACACCTTATTATTATGAAGTGTTTTAAAGAAATTTGAGATGAGAAGAGAGAAGACACAAGGGTAACTCTAAAGGGGGGACTACGAATCCTAAAGTTGTCATGCATGGGTGACCTATGGTTAGTAAGGTTTGACGACAACCTAGACCCTAAAGGAAGAAGATGAGGGAAGGAAAAAGTAAGGGTGACCATGGATACTTATCCATACCCTTAAAGAACTTACCTTAGTCCCTGCATAAAAGGTTAGTGAGAAACAGATATAAATAAGAGAAATGAGGTGAAACCCAAACAATTATGATCAAATGAACTATAACAATCCAAACATGAATTAAAAAGTCAAATAAACAGCCCCAAAACAAATGGCACAAGTGCCTTTCCAAATAGATAATCAGACAAGGTCCAAAGATGCGTATACAAGAAAAACTCAAGTGAAAACCAATCAAACAATTAGAGAAATAACTCCTAAAATTCCCAAATTAGACATCAATATTATTCAACCAGAGGTAAACCGAATATCAAAAATCTCTGCAAAAATTCAAAGGGTTAGTCATTCAAACAATTGGGCAAATCTCAGGTGAGGAGTGGGGTTCAGTGTGCAAAAGGAAAAGACCAAAATGCAATATGAATTAAATTTAAAAATGAAACAAAAATGTTTTAATGCACTTTAGAAGGTTAGTGAACAAATGCAAAAAGAATGGATTAAAAATATTTTATGGTTGCAGAGGAATAAAATAAAGAAATTTATGTATGCATGCTGTGAGATAAATTCAAAAGGAAATTATTCAAATAATATTAAAAAAAAAAGAAAATAAAAAAAACCTCAACAACTTTGCTATCGCGAAAACGCGGTCATCGCAACCGGATCCGAATTGTACGGATCTAAATATAACAAAAAAAAGGCAACTCAAAAAAAGAGAAATTTAACTTTGATAAAAAACCCTCAACAATATTGCTATCGCGAAAACGCGGTCATCGCAACCGGATCCGAATTGTACAGATCTAAATATAACAAAAAAAAGGCAACTCAAAAAAAGAGAAATTTAACTTTGATAAAAAACCCTCAACAATATTGCTATCGCGAAAACGCGGTCATCGCAGTCGGATCGAACTAAATATAAAGGTCACGCATCATGCACATATATGCAGACAGCGTATCGACGTAATTCGACCCGACCAATATACTAAAAAAGAATTAACACTATATATACATTAAAACATTATATTATCAACATTATAATATAGATATATTAAAAAACAAAACGTGTGTGTCTTGTAAAAAACACGTTATATATATATATATATATTTAGGTATAAAATGTGTGAAGCATAAATCAATCTAGCATGATCAGTACATACTCACGCCGTCGTGTACATGGAATCTATATAAAAAATTAAGAACTGTCATAGGCATATAATATGTAGAAAACAAAAGCAGTAGAAAATAATAAATACAGAAGAAATCATAGTCTCTAACTAAAGACAAAAATAAGAACAATACCGCAATGGTGTTTTGTTTTGTGTTCTAAGAAAAATGACCACAGTTGAATTGTGATGGAGATCACGTATGTATCTGCTTTGAGCTAGTCAGAGAGAATTTTTGTGGTTTGTGTGTCGTTTTGGATTTCGGTCCTCCTTCCTTTCTTTTCTTTTGTTTTGACAGTAACAACAATATATAGGGACTAAATTAGGGTTATTTCTAAATTGTCAATAATATCCCTAATGCCCATTTTAAAGCCCAAATAACTAATACTAAAATTAAATAAAATTTAAACAATTCAATTAAAATAAATTTAAAACAGAAACTAAAAATCCTATTTATTTATGAAAAACAATATTAGTTAAAAATAAAAATAAATATTTAAAATAAAAATAAAAATACTAATTATCCTATTTATCTATAAACAAACATCAAATAAAAATCGAATGCCCTAGTGATCGAAAAAATAAACCGAGTACACTAAAAATGATTAGTACGAAATATATGACTCGAAAAAATACAGCATTTGGTCAGATTTTAAAATAACTTTTGATCCGTAAAAATGTTCAAATTGATCAAAATATGACGAAAAATTAAAACGAACACGCCGAGTTAAACTACGCGAACCATAGAATAATATAATTGACGTCTGCAGATCGATTTTAAAATTTTCCGTCCCCTGATTTTAAGCGCCGCTGAAATTCAATTTGACCACTCTGTCTGTAAATTTCCGAGAAATTATTCCGACCAATATTTTAGGCGGTATGCGAGATGGAAAGCACTATTTTATGCTATTTAGATGATGCAGAGTGGAGATACAGTCAGATGAATGAAAATACGAAAATATTAAAAATGTCTGGAATAAGCTGTGAACTCTCAAAATACCCTGTTGCAAAAAGAATGATCTGGTACCAAATTACCGAGCAAAATAACTGTTGGGGCACTCTAATGCTTACTGCTTAAAATAAGAGAAGTCCTTAGCCACAAGGATACCGTGATCCGACGTCTCGAGAGCTCAATGCAATGCATGATTATGAGTTAAGACCTAAATGAGATGCAAATGAAAAAAGAAACATAAGCCAGAAAAGGTTAGAAAAAGGTAGGGCAAATTTCGGGGTGCTAAACTTGGGGCACACCGAATCGGGTGAGGATGTTTATCTTGTAGAAACGGAGTATGTTGAAGGCAGTGATTTTGGCCAGCGCCTCTGCCTCAATCCACTTCGTGAAGTAATCTACCTCGACGATGAGGTACTTGTTTTGGTACGACCCTATGACGAAAGGTCCGAGGATATCCATTCCCCACCACGCAAACGGCCACGGGGATGACAATGACTTAAGCTCGTTTGGAGGAGCGAGGTGCATGTCCCCGTGTCTTTGACAACGGTCACATTTCTTGACGTGTTCCTTTGCATCATGTTGCATAGTGGGCCAATAATACCCCGCTCGGAGTGCCTTTCGGGCTAGGGACCTTCCACCGAGGTGCTGGGCGTTGATCCCTTCGTGGATTTCTTGGAGGATCCCCACAACTTTGCTTTCTTCGACACACCGGAGTAAGGAAAGGGAGAATCCTCGACGGTATAGCTTGCCTTCGACGACGGTGTACGCGCATGCCCGCCTCTTGACTATCCCCGCTTCTTTAGGATCGTCGGGCAGTTTTCCCGTCATCAAGTATTGGTAAACTGGGGTCATCCAATAGTTTGCATCCCCGATGGCATTGACCTCTGTGGTCGGTGTGGGTTTGTTTATGCTCGGCTGAGACAGTATCTCTTGGATAACTGATTTGTTCCCTCCTTTCTTCTTAGTGCTCGCAAGCTTGGAGAGCACGTCTGCTCGAGTGTTGTGCTCGCGCGGGATGTGAGCCACCTCTGCGGAGATAAATTTCTTCAACTTTTCTTGCACCAAGGTTAGGTACTCCAAGAGACTATCGTTTTTGGCCTGAAATTCTCCCCGAACTTGTGATGCCACGAGCTGGGAGTCAGTAAAGATTTTGACTTCTTTTGCGCCAAGGTCTTCCGCAAGTCGAAGTCCCGCGAGGAAGGCCTCGTATTCGACTTGGTTATTCGATGTCTTAAAGGACAGTTCGAGGGAGACCTCTATCAGGATGCCCTGCTCGTTTTCGAGGATAATGCCCGCTCCGCTACCTTTTGCACTGGAGGCTCCGTCGATGTAAATCGTCCATTTCTGGGAGCCATTGGTCGAGGATTCAGGGACGGTCATTTCCGCTACGAAGTCGGCCAGTACCTGAGCTTTCAAGGGTTTTCTTCCTTCGTATCGAAGGTCGAACTCGGATAGCTCGAGAGACCACCGGAGCATTCTCCCCGCCATATCTGGCCGACTGAGGAGCTGTCTGATAGGCTGCTCCGTCCTTACCACGATTGTGTGGGCCAGGAAGTAATGACATAATCTTCTGGATGCAGATACGAGGGCCAAGGCGACCTTTTCAATCTGTTGGTATTTGAGCTCGGGACCCTGAAGAGCTCTGCTCGTGAAATAAATCGGTTTCTGTCTGTCGGGGGTCTCCCGTATGAGGACAGCACTCCCCGCTTCGCCGGTGACGGCCAGGTACAAGAAAAGTGTTTCCCCGTTATCTGGTCGGGACAAGACCGGGGGTTGTGACAAGACTTGTTTTAGATGGAGGAGGGCTTGTTCGCATTCTTCACTCCATTCAAAAGTCGCCTTCTGTCGGAGAAGCTTGAAAAAAGGGAGTGCGTACTGAGCAGATTTGGCGACAAAACGGGAGAGAGCAGTCAGCATTCCGTTAAGTGACTGGATCGACTTCTTCGAGTTCGGGGTAGGGATTTCGGAGAATGCCCTACATTTGTCAGGGTTCGCCTCGATTCCCCTCTCCGTGAGGTAGAAGCCGAGGAACTTCCCTGCGCGAACACCGAAGGTGCATTTGTCAGGGTTGAACCTCATGCGACATTTCCTCGCCATGTCGAGCACTTTCTTGAGATGAGCAGTATGGTCGACCTCTTCTGCAGATTTGACGATCATGTCGTCCATATAGACCTCGAGCACGTCGCCGATATCTGCCCGGAAGACCTTGTTCATCATCCGTTGGTAGGTGGCGCCAGCATTTTTTAAGCCGAAGGGCATTACGTTATAGTAGTAATTGCCCGACTCGGTCATGAAAGCGGTATGCTGCTTGTTGGCCTCGTCCATGGGGATTTGGTTGTACCCCGAGTAGGCATCCATGAAGGATAGTAATTTGAATCCTGCAGAATTATCGACCAGCTGGTCGATGTTAGGTAAGGGATAAGAGTCTTTCGGGCATGCCCGGTTAAGATCCGTGTAGTTAACGCACATCCTCCATTTTCCATTATTTTTCTTAACGAGTACAACATTTGAGAGCCAAGCCGTGTACTTGGCCTCGGAAATAAAGTTTGCCTCTAGAAGGTCTTTTACAGCTTTTTCAGCAGCCTCAATTTTTTTCGGAGACTGCCTACGCCTACGTTGAGCTACAGCCCTAGCGGCCGGATCTATAGTCAGCTGATGATAAGCTACTTTAGGGTCCAGTCCGAGCATCTCTGTAGCACTCCAGGTGAACAAATCAGCAGTTTCTCGGAGGCATGCCTTCAGTTGCCTCTTCGCCAGGTCGGGGAGTCCATAGCCAATCTTTACGCTTCGATCTGGGCTATCGCCGAGAAGAACCAGCTTGAAATCTCCATCTGGGACGGGGCGCGTTGGGTGGAGAGGCTGCCCATTGATTTCAACTGGGAGGTCCTCGCCTGTAGCTTCTACCTGCTCCCCGGGAAACCTGCTGTCAAGGTCGACCGCGCTGACCGGCGGGAGTGGAACCTGCACGATGTCTGGAGATGCCCCAGCCTGAGTCTTGGGTTTGACGCCGCCGACGACACTCAGACCCTTGATTGCTGCATCGAAACATCTTCTGGCCGCCTTGATGTCCCCATGGAGAGTGACCACGCGTCCACGCTTCATGTAGTACTTCATCTTTAGGTGGACCGTTGATGGGACGGCTGTCAGTTCCGCCAACGTGGTCCTCCCCATGATGCAGTTGTAGAGGGACGGGTAGTCCACCACCAAGAAACGCATCTTCACCTGTCGGGCAGTTTCCTCAATCCCGAAGGTGACCATCAACTCCACGAAGCCCCATGGTCTGGTGGTCGCGCCATTGAAACCTTGTAGGCCTGACCCTACGTACGGGGACAAGTGTCTCTTGGTCAGCTGGAGGGTCTCGAAGAGGTGGACGTACATGATATCCACTGAGCTCCCCTGGTCAACCAAAATTCTGTGGACATCAAAATTGGCCATCTGTGCCCGGATCAGGAGGGGGATGTTGGCATTAGGTGCCCCACCGAGAAGTTCCTCGAGGTAGAAGGTAATCGGAGTTGATCTTTCATTAACCCTCTCGAGGGTAGGGGCTCGAGGAGTTGTTGCTTTCAGTTCGTCGAATTTCCTCTTTATTGATCCTACGGTCAAACGGTCAGGGGCTCTGCCAGATATGACCAGGGCTTGGGGGAAAGACTCCCAGGTACTGCGGGCACTTATCGGCTCTTCTGCTGGGAAGCTCTTCCACATGTTTCGGACAGCTTCAGGGTTGTCGAGTTCTCCCGAAAAGCCAAAGTCTTCAGGTCACGTGATGCTCAACGCGACTTGCAGCGATCCTTTGTTGGGAGAAGGAGTTGACTCCTCGACATTCTGGGCCTCCTGGCTGCTGGGGCGGGGGGCCTCTTGCCGCTTAGCATACTTCTTCAGGTACCCCTCTTTAATCAGCGTTTCGATTGCGTCCTTAAGGTGGATGCAATCTTCAGTAACGTGCCCGTGACTACGATGGAACTGGCAGTACTTGGACTTGTTAGCATTTGGTTTGGGAGCCATCGGTTTCGGGAAGCGGTGTGTAGTCTTTGAAAATGCCAGACGGTCCCCGTGATTCGCGGGGCTCTTTGGTCCGGGCTTCTTTTTTTCTTTCCCCACCTCCCCTAGGTGGAGGGGAGTCTTCTCTTCTCCTGTCTCCACCCCGCCTGGGTGGAGGGGAGTCTTCTTCCTCGTTGCCGCGGGGGCCTTCTCTGCGCCTCGAATCGAGGGCAATTTGTGCGGCTTCAGCTTCCTCGAACTCAATATGCGACTGAGCCCTCTCGAGGAGGCCTTCAAAGCTGCGGGGACGGTGTAGTCCGACGGACTCTGCGAACTTGGATCCTAGTCGCAAACCCTTGATGATGAGATACATTTTGATGTGATCGGTCACATGGATTTCGACCGCTTCTTTGTTGAACCTCTCGATGTAGCTCCGGAGAGGTTCATCCTTCCCCTGAAAGATGGCTTCCAGGGAGGCTATTATCTTCGGATGTCGACGAGAAGCCGTAAAATGTTTTCTGAAGCGCTCCCTCAGGACCTTCCACGACGTGATTGATTCAGATGCTAGGTTTTTGTACCAAACCATGGCCCCTTTCCGAAGAGTCGTAGGGAATAGTCGACATTTGATAGCGCCGGAGACATTCCTGAAATCGAGCAAAGCTTCAAAACACTCGACATGGTCATCAGGATCAGATGTTCCGTCATATGTCCCCAAGGATGGGGGCCTCTCCAGGCCCTTAGGAATAGGGGCGTCCATGATGTGCCTGGCCAGAGGGGTCCGGTAATCGTCATCCTCGCTGGCTCCCGGAGACACAGAGGGGGAGTGTTATCCATGAACATAGTGACGCCTCGTGGAGTGGTCCTTTGGGCGGCCTCTGGGCTCCTCGACGCCCGACCTGCTCTTTTTATTTTTCGAGGAGCGAACTGGCCCCTTTGGTGGCGGGGAGCGGCGGCGTTTCTGAGGATGTTCCGGCTGAGTACGCTCTAAGCGTGGCCTGCGACCCCTGTGAACTGGGGAGGGGCTGGGAGATTCCTCTGGGGACTGCGAATGTCTTGGAAATGGTGGTGGTCGGTGCCTTCACGGGGAAGTCCAACCACGACCTTTCTCCAGCGCCTCGATCCAGATGTTCTGGTTGAAGATCATCTGGTTGGTCTGATTGACCAAAGCAAACAGGGCAGCAGTGCTCGGGTCCGCATTTGGCGGCGGGTCCACGGGCTGGAAAATGGGCTGGAGGACTGTTTCCTGTCCGTCTTGGTGAGCTGTCTCGTACTCCGCTTCCTCGGAAAATGGTGAGGCGGTGAGTCCGTCTCTGATGTCGTTCTCCACGACAGGTTGGGCAGCGTTGTTGTCGACGCGGTTGCCAGTACTGAGCTGCGCGATGACGTTGTCTAGAGCTTGATTCGCCGACGGGTTGGCCATGATGGTTGTTGAATGGAGAAAGCTTTAGTTTATCGAGTAGAAAAACGGGGAAGCTTATAAATTCCCACAGACGGCGCCACTGATCGTACCTGGATCAGACAGTTGATAGTGGCCAACGACGTCTAGAACGGCAGCTCCGGTGATGGTGAGAGACGCCGGGGGGGGGAGGGGGTGTACCTGCAAGGTACTCCGACGCTCAAGTGAGAGAGTGTACAGAATAACAGCAAATACAGAAAGTGTAGAGTGGCAAGAAGAATGTGTCTAACCTGTCCCTCTCAAATGAGAGGGTATTTATAGAGAGCCCCCAGCGCGGGGCCAACGGTTACCTGCAGTGGGCTGGATCAACTAGGCCCACTCCAAGCAACTGCTAGGGCTTACGCGTAGTAGTGAAGACCTGCACGTGGTCTTCGCCCTAGAGTAACTGCTCCTAGATTTCCGGAAGTAGGGCAGACCGAATCCTTCGGACGTGGGAGGTTACTTGGAATGTGTCCACGTGGTATGGACCGTTGGGCACTCCTCGCGGGGAGGAGCCTTCTGTGTCGAGGAGAGATGGAGCCCGTAGAATGGACATGGCCTCGCGGGGAGGAATCGTGTCCGTCGAGGAGTGATGTGTAGCATTCTCGCGGGGAGAAGTTAATCTGTCGGGGAGGCACATCTCAGCAGGGTGTGATGTCCTCCTTTCCTATTGTCCCAAGTGCCCGACACTGCCTAAGTGCCCGGCGAAACTGTGGCTTGCACGTGGCAGTCGCGTATCTTGCAGAAGGACCGTATTGGGCCTCCCCAGGCTGTATGGGTTGGGTCTGCTCAACTGTTGGACAGCCTCGGCCCAGTCTAGAACACTAATTATTAATTATCAATAATTCAATAAATAAGTGTAAAACATAAAATATAAAAAAAAATCATGAATGAAAAGAGAACCAACACAATGACAGAGGAGATGGAAGTACGGTGGTAAACTATAAACTTATCAATTTTCCCTCGTACGTCGAAGAAAAGTTTTCTCCCCTTTTTTCTCAATTTCACAGTATAGATAATATTCACTTCTCAATAATCATGAATTTGGAAGGAATATTTAAGACAGAGTCAACTAAACATGTCTTCTTATTTTTTTAAATATTTCTTCTCTTTACCCACTCTTTCACACACAAAAAGAACTATATTTTTTTTTGTTGCTCAAATTCTAAAAATATAAATTAACATAAAGTAAAAAACCCATTTTTGTTGGTTGCACCCTTCCTTATTCCTTTGTCGTAATACATATTCTCTACTTAACTATATGAGTAATTTGCGTCTAATTGGGACAATTCATACATTTACTTTAATGATTTTTTGTTGTAAAATATAGCAAGGTGACCAATTTTACTCTCTCTAATGTTCATGTTCTAATTTTTCTAAAAACTGTTTTATTATAGTTACAGGGTTTTAGTTTTTTAGAATGATGACATATAGAATAACCAAAACCTATCTAAAAAGTGGATGAAAATCTAATTTATGCAAGACACAAATTAAACACCTTGAATCAATGTTGGATAACGTAACTAATATCATGTTAGACTTGAAAGACATTCACCTGAAAACATTAACCAAAATTCACATTGATAATAAATTTAGTATGATAACAAAGCTGTCTATGCAAATCATATATATATCACTGTCTTGGACTATAACATTCATCAAATTATTCGCTGCATATGAAAAAAAAAAAAAAGAATGTCATTAAATTTAGATGTAATTAATTAAGTCTGTAATAAATTTTATGCACAATTATTAAAGGATTAAGACGATGAATGTAGACAAAGTAAAGAAATAGTTATTTTGCAATTACAATATAGGGAATAGTTTTACAATCACAAGTGTCTCAGAATCAGATATTATAAAGTTGGGTAGCAATAAACACCTATTTATTGTCAGTGTCTCTGTTAATTGTGAAAGTGTCTCTATAAGAAATAATTTGATTTTGATTAATTGTGGAAGTGGTACTTTAACTATAAGTTAATTAATTAACTACTTCAACTATATGAAAGTGTCTCACGTGAGATAGTTATTTTTGTAATGTAATTACCCTATATGTGAAAGTATTCCCTATATCGTAATTGTGAAATGTTCCTTCCAAATTTATAGAGAATCAAAATTATTAATCAGAATCAAATATGATATAAATTTTGTAATATTCATTTATGTATAATAATTTAATTTTGCACTCTTGTTCTAAGTTTGCGATAATTTTTTTAACACATATATCTATGTATGCATATGTTAATTATTATATTCGTATCAGATGATATGCATGTTGATGAATCTTTGGAGGATGTAGTAATGTCGCATGTTAATATGGAAGACAGAGATAATAATGCATCGTCATGTCATCCTCAAGGTATGTTCATTGACTCTCTGCAATCAATTAATTGTAGCTTAAATTAAATAGACATGAAATTAAAAATTATACAATGTTAAATATTATAGTCAAGGCCCTTTGCATTAATTTCTTATTTTTATTTTAAAGTTTAGATAAAATTTACTAATTGACATCAAATTCCTACGTGTCGAATCACGACATGCATTTCGAGTAAGATACAATATTGCTCGAAATTTCAATAATATCATGATGATGACAAAATCCCATTTGCCTAATCCAACTACCTGTAGACGTTGCAATGCAAGATTGTTTCACCATGAATCACACGACACATGTTATGCTGGTGGGAAGGTATCATTTCCACAGGTTAATGCTCCTGCAGAATTGCAACAATTATTTTCTGATGGTTCAGCAGAAGGAAAGCATTTTAGGCAATGTAAAACCCTAAACCCCCGCGACAAATATTAATAAAATAATAAAACATCAGAGTTAATTTAAAACAACAAGGGCATTCAGGATGCTACTTCAACGAAAACCTGCTCATGAAATAGACATGTAACACATAAAACGTTTTTCAAAAATAAAACTCTTTTAATCTGCAGCGAAAAAATAGTCATTTAACATCATAACCAAAACATTAGTTCAGATCCTTCAATTAAACATCAACCAAATAAACAAAACAACTAAGCGTTCCAAAACCCAGCAGACGCCGACACAACGAAGCAAGGTAGAAGACTGCATCTTCACTCACTCTGACTCCAGTCTAATCCTAATCACCTGCACGTTACCCATGTGGAGGTAACATTCAAACAGAAGGGTGAGATTCTCCATCAAAAAAGAAATACATGATATAAGCATAAGAGCATGTAATCAATTATAGAATCTACCCTATCATCAACACATCCACGAATCCACAACATACACATCAACACATAATCAACAACTCATCATACAACGACCTAATGCAATGCAATGAGACATACAACTTGACTCAATGCATGTGGTATATTAGATGTCAAACATACTACATATTTGTATTCAATACTTAGCATTTTTCATTACTTTCCATGTTTAACTTGTTGATTTTAGTGGTGATTTGTGTTGTTCTTCAAACATTGGAATATACTTGCGGTGCTTGTAATTTGTGTGCTAGTGTGCAGAAATAGGCATGAAATGATCAAGAATGTAATACACAAGGAGTGGATGCAAGTTTCCATAGAAGCAAGAAAGCAACAGCAGGATTCGCTAGGCGAGTCCTGGCGAAGTCACCAGCGAAGGTTCGCCTAGTGAACATTGGCGAGTGTTCCAGCGAAGAGAGGCATAAAGTTTCAGTAGGAAAAAGGGGTAAATTCACTGTGGCGAGGGAGCCAGCGAAGGTTCGCTGCTTTGCTCGCTAGGCGAAGCTTCCAGCGAAGAGAGGCAGAAAGTTGCAGGGGCGAAAGGACCCAAAATTCGCTGGGGCGAAGGTTTTGGCGAATGCTCGCTTCGCGAATGATTTTGTTCGCCTAGCGAACCCGCGATAACTTTTGTGGGCGGTTTAAGTCTGAGGTACTTAAGGTGCCATGTTTTAATACATTCGCTAGGCGAATGATTCCTTTGCTAGGCGAAGGCTGCTGAATTTATGTGTTGTATAAATTGATTTTTCACTTTTCTTGAAGGGATCCTTTGCTATTTTTCACCCAGAAACATAGTTTTCTGTCTTTTGATCATCCAAGAGTGAATTTTCACCTTGAGAAGCTGAAGTCACATCCATTCTCGATTATTCGACTTGGATGTTCATTCATCTCCTCTTGAAACTTGTCATCCAAGCTACCATGAGAATGAGTAGCTAAACACTCTTATGTTGAGGTTAGATGTAGTTGATCCTGATAATATGTATATCTTTTGATCTTTTGTATATGAACAAGGTTTTGGATCAATATAGATGAAGTTATTTGCTCTTAATGATTTATGTGTGATTTGTATTGCTCTAGACATAGATTCTACAAATCATGACCTAATAATTTCATCTCTTAAAAACCAAACTCTAGACATAGATTTGGGATTTGTTATTCGCTTTGTGTTAATCTTAACGATTGTTGTTTTGATTGTTAGCGTGAGACATCATCTAACGATCTAAACAACGATACTCACGACTTTGCTTTAGACATAAACTTAGTCGAGAGGATACGCGGTTGTATTGGTCAGAAACTAAGTTTATATGTGTGATTAATCGGATATATATGAAAAGGATTAGCAAAACCTAACCTTGACATGCTTTTCTAAAAACCTTACAAACTCTTTGCCACAAATTTACTCTTTGCTACCAATTAATGTTAACCGAAATTGAGAACCATTGGAAACTTGTGAACTTAAAACATTGTGACTATTGAACGACAATCATCTAATATCGGCAATCCCTGTGGAGACGATAAAAACACCCCCCTAATACTGTACCAACATGGTACCAATCGATCCCTTTTTCATGATCATATTCCCGTCGGAATTCCATATACGTCGCTCACACCCCACATAGGCACACGACATCCGTGATCGCTCACACCCCACATGGGCACACGATCGCTCGTAATCGGTCACATCCCACATGGGAACACGATTACCTCAACAATAACAACATCATGATACTACTCTAAGAATCTAAATAAGTCGCTCACACCCCACATGGGCACACGACTTATTCTACCACTAATGCAACATGGCATGCATCAACAACAACGATAATCATAAATATCACATAGTCAGCAACATCAACGATAATACGCCATCACAAGCCAGCAACAACACATAACAGCAGCATACATAACAGCATCAGCAACATAAAGCATGACAGCAAACATCATCAACAAAGAATCAGGACATCACACATAATAACATGTTCAACATGAAATTAACCACAACACATAACAGTGCAGCTTACCACAACTGATCAACACACCAACAGTACCTGCTAGACCTGCAGAGGTACATCATACAACTGCAATACAAGAATACGCGACCGATTACACGTTTCGGCACTCAACACGACAAAACTGGACCGAAACAGAATTCTGCATCGAATCGTTGAAAAATTTATTTTTAAAATATTTTTAATAGAAATAACGCGCTTCCAGCTTTCCAACGGTTCGAACGGCAACTGAAACGGACACTCGAGTCAAAAGTTACGAATTTCCGAAGTTTGGAAATTTCTGCACATGACAGCAGAATTCTGCTACTGTCACGTTCGCCAAAGGTTCGATGTGCGAACCTCTCAGCGAATCCCTTCACTAGGGAGTTCGCTTAGCGAACTCACCGCGAAGCCCCGACCCCCATACAAAATCCAGAGAGTGTCACTTTTTCCACTCTCCCTTCGCCATCGTCCTCGCTGGGCGAACCACCTCGCTGACAACCTCGTCGTGCGAACAATCTGGCGAACTTCTCCCTTCAACATCCAGAACTCAACGTCTCAACTGTCTCGTTCGCTGCCTAGTTCGCTGTGTGAACCTGGCGTGAACGTTTGCTGTGCGAACTTTTCCTTCGCCTAGCGAACCTGCAATTCTGCAGAATTACAGTCGCGGTTCCATCACTTCAGCCACCATCCAAATTTCGTTCTCCACATCAAAACATATCACAACACACATAAAATTCATAGATACGACCAACAATAATCAAAACAAACCATTAACATCAAAAGGCACTAAAACCTAACGGTAAACCTAGGCCTTTTCAATCCGACCTTCAAAGGCAAAACCACATAAAAGCTTTCGAGTAATATACCATACAGATTACCCACCCAACATGCAAATATCATATAATCCCTATAAGATCAAAGAACTCCACCCTTACCTTGAGGTTTTTCTTTAGGTTAGCCTTCAACCTTCAACAATGGCTTCCCTTCCTTTCCCTTGTCTGCCTCGTAGCTCTGCCTTTTAGGTTTTGTTTTCACGTACTTGAACAAAAACCCTTATTCTTTCCCTCTTATATTTCCATAAAATAACAATATTATTATTATTATATTTCAATTCAAATATTATTATTATTATTATTATTAGTATTATTTCAACTAACTTTATAATAATAATAATATCCCAAAAAATAATATAATTAAATATTATTAATCCACATACCCTTTCATCTCATCACCAACACCTCAAGTCCCATAATTCCAAGGTCCCTACCCTCTCGAGGGCACTCAAACACTACAAAATACCTACAACCACACATAAACCACAACAATTCATAATTTAATTACGAAAAATAATTAAATTAAATTGGGGCGTTACAACTCTCCCCCACTTGGAATATTTTCGTCCTCGAAAATTTACCTTATTCAAATAGCTCTGGATACGATTCTCGCATCCTGCTTTCCAACTCCCACGTCATATTCTCACCAGCAGCGCCTCCCCGCGCCACCTTCACAAGAGTGATCTCTTTTCCTCTAAGTTGCTTTACTTCGCGGTCCTCAATCCGTATAGGTAATGCCTCAATCGTAAGGTTATCCCTTACTTCTACATCATCCATCAGAATCACATGTGACGGATCCGGAACATACTTCCGAAGCTGGGACACATGAAATACGTCATGCAAATTTGATAATCTGGGTGGCAATGCCACTCTGTAGGCAACAAGCCTAACTCTCGCAAAAATTTGATATGGACCAATAAACCGAGGAGTAAGCTTCCTCGACTTCAATGCCCATCCAACACCGGTCACCGGAGTGACTCTCAAAAACACGTGGTCTCCTTCCTGAAACTCGAGATCTTTCCTTCTATTATCATGATAGCTTTTCTGCTTACTCTGCGAAGCTTTTATCTTCTCACGAATCAACCTCACCTTCTCCGTGGTCTGTTGAACAATCTCGGGTCCAAGCATTACGCTCTCGCCAGACTCATGCCAACACAAAGGCGTCCGATATCTTCGGCCATACAATGCTTCAAAAGGCGCCATTCCGATACTGGAATGATAACTGTTGTTATAAGTAAACTCGATCAACGACAAATGACTATCCCAAGCACCTCCTTGTTCAAGTACACAAGCCCTCAACAAATCCTCTAAAGATTGTATAGTCCTCTCCGTCTGCCCATCCGTCTGCGGATGATAAGCTGAACTCAACCTCAGCTTCGACCCCAACGCTCCTTGCAAACTCTCCCAAAATCTGGAAGTGAATCTCGGATCTCTATCCGACACAATACTCAACGGCACACCATGCAACTTCACAACTACTCGGATATAAATCTCTGCCAACTTCTGCAAAGGAAAACTGATATTAATCAGAATGAAATGTGCCGACTTCGTCAGTCTGTCCTTTACTACCCAAATGGAGTCATGTCCTCTCGGTGTATTAGGCAACCCTGTCATGAAGTCCATCGAAATGTTATCCCATTTCCACTCTGGGATGTCTAACGATTGCATCAAACTAGCAGACTTCTGATGTTCCACTTTTGACTTCTGACAAGTTAAACACACATACACAAACTGAGCCACATCACACTTTAATACAGGCCACCAAAATATATTTTACAAATCCTGATACATCTTTGTAGCTCCTGGATGAATACTCAAGATACTCTTATGACTCTCCTCTAAAATCATCCTCTTCATCTCTGCGTCATCAGGAATACAAATCATATCACGGAATCTCAACACACCTTGTTCATCCATTCTAAACTTGTTATTCTCGGTCTGATCATTTCCAACTATCAAATCCATTAACTTCACGTCCAACTTCTGGCCCTCTCTGATACTGTTCAGAAACTCATTATTGATCTTTAACATTCCCAACATTACACTATATGGTGTCTGCTCGCAAACCAAACTCATATCTCTGAACTGTTCAATCAACTCCAATTCTTTCACCATCATAGCAGACATATGCAATGTCTTCCGACTCAAGGCATCAGCCACAACATTAGCTTTTTCGGGGTGATAATTCAAGCTGAAATCATAATCCTTCAAAAATTCAAGCCATCTCCTCTGCCTCATATTCAGTTCCTCTGATCAAACAGATACTTCAAGCTCTTATGATCACTATATACTTCGAATCTGGAACCATAAAGATAGTGCCTCCAAATCTTCAACACAACAACCACTGCCGCTAGTTCCAAATCATGAGTTGGATAATTCCTTTCATGAATTCTTAACTGTCGTGAAGCATAAGCCACAACTTTACCATTCTGCATCAATACACCTCCCAAACCCATCAGCGAAGCGTCACAGTACACTACAAATGGTTCATCTGGTTCTGGAAAAATCAACACCGGAGCTGTAGTCAATCTTTTCTTCAGCTCAATGAAACTCTTCTCACAATGAATGTCCCACACAAATGCTTTAACCTTGCAGGTCAACTGCGTCAACGGGAGTGCCAACTTCGAAAAGCCTTCTATAAACCGACGATAATAACCAGCTAAACCCAAAAAGCTTCTAATCTCAGTTGCTGACTTCCGAGCTTCCCACTGTAGAACTGCATCTACCTTAGATGGATCCACAGCAATACCATCACTTGAAATAACGTGACCAAGGAAACTCACCTTCTTCAGCCAAAACTCGCACTTGGACAACTTGGCATAAAGCTTCTTTTCTTTCAATACTTGCAACACAACTCGCAAATGCTCAGCATGTTCTTCTTCTGATTTAGAATAGATTAGGATGTCGTCAATAAAAACAACTACAAACTGATCCAAGTAAGCATGAAAAATCCTATTCATGTACTCCATAAACACACCAGGGGCATTAGTAACTCCGAACGGCATCACTACATATTAATAATGTCCGTATCGAGTCCTAAAAGATGTCTTCTGAATATCCTCATCCTTAACTCTTATCTAATGATGTCCCGATTTCAGATCGATCTTGCTAAATACACGTGGACACACTAACTAATCCATCAAGTCATCTATTCTTGGAAGTGGATACTTATTTTTAATCATTACTTTATTCAACTGTCTGTAATCAATTCACAACCTCATACTACCATCCTTTTTCTTTACCAACACCACTGGGGCTCCCCAAGGCGATACGCTTGGTCTCACAAATTTCTTCTCTAACAAGTCTTCTAGTTGCTTCTTCAGCTCTGACAATTATGATGCCGACATCCTGTATGGTGCCATAGAAATAGGTCTGGTACCAGGGACAAGATCAATAGTAAACTCTACTTATCTCTATGGTGGCACATCAGCAATGTCATCTGGAAATACTTCAAGAAATTCACGCACCACTTGCAGCTCATCAATCACTGACTTATTCTCCACTGACAAAGATGCAAACAATGCAAGCACCTGAGCTTCTTCTTCCAAAAGCTCTTTTAATTCTCTAGCAGACAGAAAACCATCTTCTCCTTCTTCCTCAGGAGTAAGAAATCGAATCGACTTATTAAAACAGTAAATATGAGCATGATTGAACTCCAACCAGTTCATACCCAAAATCACATCGAGATCTCCCAACGGTAAACAAATCAGATCCACACCAAAGTCCTTACCAAAGATTGACAACGGACAATTCAAACAGGCTAAAGAAGTGGTCACCGATCCCTTTGTTGAAGTTTAGATAACCATCTTGTAGCACCCCAAAATTTGCCCTCCTTACTTTATTACTAATTGGCTTATGTTTCATCTCATTTTTGCATTATCATGTGTGCATATCATTGGTTCTTAGCATGGGGTCAAGGTGCCTGAGGCATGTTCAAGAGGAGAAGATGTTCTTCAAAGGGTCAAGCAAGAGAGTTCAAGTGGATCACTTCCTCCTAACCAGTGCAGAAATTCGGGTTTTGAGATTCTTGGGTTTATTGCTCCAATGTGCAAGCTCTTTGGGTTTTTATCATCACCAAATGGCATATCTTATCTTTGTTGGAGAGGATACACATCATATTCAGAGGAATTTGGATTTGGAGACTGTGTTATTTCCTCCTAGACTGAGGGTACCAAAACTAGGGTTTGCTATAAAGTCAGTTTATTTCTGATTTTTTGGGAAAGACTTGATTCCATGGTATTCCTTGGATCCCTAAGTATCTAGGAATGGAAGATTGTCCATCAGTTTGGTTCAGGAGAGATTCAATTGGCCAATGGATTGGAAATCAGGTGAATGGGGTAAAAGTCAACAGTGAGAGGAGAAGTCAACTGTGGAATTTTGAGGTTCTCTCCAAGGTTTTCAAGGTCACACATCCTCATATGGTCTTCAAGGGTCAATTTTCATACCATTTATCAAGAATCAGGAGTTGGTGCAAAAGTTACTAAAAATGGAAATGACCTATACTTTGAAAGTTTCCTTTTTGGGCAAGTCCTTACACTGCATTAAACTTGGCTTTTCATCATCAAAGAAGCTTCAAATGAATTTTTCTCCAACATGAAAGTTTAATATCTTTTTCTCCTTTTTCCAACAAGTACTAGTGGGTCTCCATATCATTTGTGAAACTCAACTTATGATCAAAAGAAGGCAAAGTGGTTTTTAGGGTTTCATTTTCACAACTTTTGGATTTTGGGACTTATGGACCTATAATTAATTCCATTGCTTCAAGGTACTTTTTAACATAAAAGGACAATTCATAAGGGTCATTTTGGGCCTTTGAATCAAGTAAATCCATGGTGTGTTTATCATTTATTCTCCATTATCCAAAATTGCCAAATTATTAAAAACTCATGAATCAAATGGTTTTAAGGCCCAAATCAAACTCAGGTGTAATTAGCAATTCAAACATGGGTGATCCATCATGAAATGTTTGAATATCCATGCATGGGAGGAGGTGTATCTAACATTATGTGATTTTCCAAAATTGCCCAAAACTTACTAGACAAGGAATTACCAAGGCCCAATTCATTATCAGTGAAAAACCCTAGTCTATTTAAACCCATTCATGCACTGGTTAGGGTTTCATCACGTGCATTTGGAGGAGAATTGAAGTGTGAAACCCCAAAGCTTTTCTTCAACAAATCTCACAATCCACAAGGTTTTTTCAAGAACTTCTTCCACAAACTTCTTCCTGGTGATCAATAGAGTGCAAACCATCCCCCATTCGCAGTCAAAAGCAAGGATTAAGAGTGCACCATCTCAGGTTAGTCATTCTTTTCATGATCATAAAACTCCAATTTTAAACGTGCATATTGATGAGTGATGTCCCCTGGTTATGCTGATATAATTTGTTTTGAATGTGGACGTGTCTTATGTGCATATGGTGCGTTTAAAGTTTGTGAATCTTAACTTGTTTCGTTCGTTTTTTACTATGCGTTGGTTGTTTATTGTTTTTGATGACATATTATTAATCCTTGCGAAAATCTGGTCGGGATAGTGTATTCGCGTGTGTGTTTTGGTGTCCTTTTTGTTGCAGGTGACTAGAGAAGGGGGCCGGAACCCTAGCTCCGGCGGCGGCGATTGGTTCAGTCCGGCGAGGGTGGCTGGAGGTAGGGGAGATAATCGTGACCGTCCATGGTCACGATCCAATGGCCATCAGCTTGCCACGCGTTCCTTTTTATTTTTTTTTCTGAGTTTTTATTTTATTATTCGTATGCTTATTACCCCACGGTAAGTATCATGTGCCATCATATAATTGCCAATCATTCTAATTACTTTGACTTAACTGCGTGCGTTGGATGGATCGTGTGGTTACAATCATGACAACACATTAAAAAAACATGTGCCTGGCACATGGGAGTACATAGTATGCGGACCAATTGCGTGTGCGTGTGCGTACGATACTTATGGTGTGTCTTGAATCCAGGCCCCTCATCATGATTATTTCTTATTTACCTTGACTGGATACGAAACGTTGGATGCATCTAAAGGTAGGTACTGAATCAATCAGTTGACTGAAGCACATGTGGACCCTTTTTTATTTTTTTTTATTTTTTTCTGATGGATTTAAGTCTGGGCTCGCTATTCGTACCCCTCCCCTTAGCCCATTAACAATTCCAATGCTTTTTTTCTTATTAAACGCACCCCTTGCATTTTTATTTCATTTTATTTTTATTTTAATTATTATATTTCATTTTTAATTATTAAAAATAGATTTTTGCATTAAAAAATTACCAAAAAATTCATGCGTCATATTTATCATTTTATAAAATTTTTACAAATTTCATTTTTTATTTTATTTTATTTTTTATCATCTAAATTAAATATTTGTTTATTTTCTTTTGGAATTATCCATATCATGCATATCTAAAGTTGTTTATTTTATTTCTCTGCATCCATAAAACATTTTCAATTCATTCTTTTTGCATTTGTTAGATAACATTCTGAAATGCATTAAAATATGTTTCTATCATTTTTAAAATTATTTCATATTGCATTTTAGTCCTTCCCTTTGGCACATTGAACCCTACTTCTCACCTGAGCTTTGCCTAATTGTTGAAGTGACTAACATCTTGATTTTTTGCAGGAGTTTTTGGTATTTGGTTTGTCTCTGGTTGGGCAATATTGATATTTAATTTGGTGATTTTAGAAATTGTTTTACTATTTGTTTAATGGCTCTTTATGTGAGATTTTCTTGTATGCGTATCCTTGATCCTGTCTGATTATCTGTTTGAAAAGGCACTTGTGCCATTGTCTTGGGGTTGTTTATTTGACTTATTAATTCATGTTGGGATTATTATTACTATTACATGCCATTGTTTGGTTTTCATTTGCCTTAATATTACTCGTGTCTGCTTCGTACTAACCTTTTATGCAGGGACTAAGGTAAGTTCTTTGAGGGTATGGATAGTTATCCATATGCACCCTTACCCTTTACCTCCTCTCATCTTTTCCTTTCTTTAGGTTTAGGTTGTTGTCAAACCTCACTAACCGTAGGTCACCCATGCATGATAACTTTAGGACTCTTAGTCCCCCTTAGAGTTTCCTTTGTGTCTTCTCTCTTCTCATCTCAAAATTTCTTGAAAATACTTAATAAGAATAAGGTGTATTGCGCACGAGCCTTAGGCGTGGGGAATGAGAAATGAGGGGCTTCCTCTCATCTTTCTAGAGTGCTTGGCGAGCGTCCTGTCTTGGGACGATGCGTTAAGTATTCGCCCCTGTGCCCTAGACTTTGGTGCAATGCAACTTATAGACTAACTTAAGCCACTTCTGTCCTAAAAAATACAAACCAACTTCAAACATTTTTGTCCTTCGGGATTGTCAAACTAAAGGCTATTTTCACAAAGGGCACGTTACCTTCCTGTCATACCCCAAATTTGTCCTACCTGTATATTTCCATCTGTACACTCATCCACTAGCTATTATTCAGAAAAATCCAAAAAAATATGTTGTCTTCAACTTCATCCCTCTGTTATTTAACCTTTTTTAGTTTTTTATTCAATGACTATTTCCATATTCATTTCATATCCGAAGCCAATTCTCAAAAAAAAAAAATCATTCGTAATCCCTTTCAAAACTTTTATCCATTCTTCATATCCAAAGTAGCATATCCATGATTAAATAACCACATCCATTATTATCTCATTCAAATTCAATTTTCAATAACCATTTTCTTTTTTAATCCATTTCATTAAAAGTTCAATTATCCGATTATTTGTTCTTCTAACCATATCCACTTTCAATATCCATTTCAAAAAATCTTTTTTTTAGTTATCCATTAAATCCATTAATTATCCATTTCCAATAACCATTTATTTCCATTCTAAACCATTTCACTATCTATCACAAAGTTCCAAAAATAAATAACCAAATGTTACAATAAAGGCCCATTTGTACAAGATAGTGTCAAGGCCCATTTCAAGTCTTACAAGAGACCCATTACAATAACCAAATAATTTCCCAAAAAAAAAAAAGAGATAAGAATTGGCCACATGAATACAATGTCAATGGTCCATCGTAGAAAAACTTGCAGCCTTCACAAAACCAATAACCACTCTCCAAGCCAAGCGACCGCATGACAAAAGCTACAAAAGAAAACGTACGATCTTTTTTTTTTCCATAATTCCCACAACGACTGTACAACACCACAGCTACTCCACCAACATCCATACCACCTCGCTCGTACCACACAAAATCATACACCCCACAAACCCAAAACTCCTTGCAACAACAACAGCAGCTTCCAATTAAACCTTCATGTACGACCTGCACCACAACGCAACTCCCAACAAACCTGTATGTACAAAACTACAACGCACAAGCCATGATTCATATCACCCACAAATCCTTTCCATATACAATCCACAAACACCACCTGCTATAAGGAAAAAACAAAATCAACCAAAACAATTTGAAACCCCACACAACCTGCAAGACGACAGAAAATGTAAAACATCAAAAAAGTAAATAACAGCAAGTTTCAGGACACAAGAATCTCAGCGTCGTACAACTACACAACAATTAACCGTTTCTCAAGACCCCACCAGATTCCTCAAATCAGCAGCGTGAAATCACAATAACCACGTCTCAAATTCATAAAACAAATTCTTCAACTCTTCCCACAATACCCTTCAGTACCACGCACGAATACGGATTGCAAAACGCTGAAACGACAACGAATTGGAATCAAACCTCACATCCACACCCTCTATTAATAGACACCCTCTGCTCCTTAAATTCGAAGACCTAGCCGCCACTCCCCTGCGAAATCCCTCTTCAACCTTTCCTTCAGAACCTCACCCATCTTCCTCCATTCTTCAACCTCACGGATCCTTCCACCCTTTCTTCAACTCAAAACCCACTCGAAACCAAACAACAACAACCCACCTCCGCTCCGTCTTCAACCTTTTCCTTCAAACAATCTCCAAATCAAATACAGCAAATAACAATTCGCTGCAAACCACAAGCCAATCAAACATCCAAATTGACTTTTAACTAACCTAAATCGCAGAATGAGGTGAAGAGAGAGAGTAATACGATTGAAGACAAACCTGAACCTGAGTAAGCTGAACGAATTAGATTGGAAGGGGAAATCAGATCGCAACCTATTTTCTTTGTTTACGGCGCGAGAGAAAATTACAGGAGAAGGTTGAACACTGTGTTGATATTGTTGTTGTTTCTCTTTTATTTCTTGACCTTGATTCCATGTTGTTGCTCTCTTGTGGTATTTCACGGTTTGTCTTATTGTAAAGAGAGGAAAGTTTCACTTGTTTTTGTTTTAAAAAAAAGATATTCTGAAAATGTTTTTGATTCACACAAACCGTTGTTTCTATCTGTGTTTGGATATTGGGTTCAGCCCACTTTTTAGCTTCATGCTTGCGTTTATTTTTGGAGGAGAATGGGCTCAAAACCCATGATGATCCTATTAAGTTCACACACCCGTTTCAGTTTTGCACCCATTTTTTTTAGTTCTTCATGGGTTAGACCCACTACGCCAAACAAGACCTTAGACAGCGCTTTTTTTGGCCTTAGACAGCGCTTTTAAGCGGTGTCTAAACCCGCGCTGCTAAAGGTTTAGACAGCGCTTTGGGTAATACCAAAAGCGCTGTCTAAAGGGGAGTATATTTAATGAAAAGCGCTGTCTATGGTACCATTAGCCAGCGCTTTTTGACATTTTTTTGTATACCTTAGACAACGCTTTTTTAAAAGCGCTGTCTAAGCCCCTCATTTTTGAACATTTTTAGGTATACCTTAGACAGCGCTTTTTTTGAAAGCGCTTTCTAAGCCCCACCTTTTTGAACTTTTTAGGCATACCTTAGATAGCGCTTTTGGTTAAAGCGCTTTCTAATCCCCACCTTAGACAGCGCTTTTTGTGTAAAGCGCTGTCTAAGGTATACGAAAATTTTTATATAAATTTTTTTAAACCACAATTTTTACCAGGTTTTTCAACCAGAATTTGACCTGTTTTTCAACCAATTTTTTTCCAAAAAAATACCACAATTTGGAGATTCAAATCAATCCAATTTGACCTATTTAAATGTACCAATTTACACCAAAATTATATATCCAAAACAATTGGCAATTCAAACCAATATATATATATATATATATATATATATATATATATATATATACACCAAATTTATAATTACAAATCATTACATTTTTTCTACAAAGCATTGCATTCAACCAAAGTATATTACTTATACTAGTACTTTTGCATCCAACCAAAGCATTGCTTCAAATCTACATAGGTCCTGAAAGAACACAAAGATTGTAATTCAATTAAAAGAATACATCAACAATGTCTATAGTTAGAAAGTTAGACATATTTAAATTCTCATCAATTAAAGTAAGAGTACAATATTATACCTCATAAAACTCCGAGCTCCATAATGTATTGACACCAATCCTCTTTAATTTCATCCAATTGAGAAATTGAGTAATGAGCACACTTGCATTCTTCAAAGTACTACATTATAATATAACATAGTTTGATTTAGTTTTAACTATTTCATTATATGAGAGATATGTGTTAAATATTAAAATAACTCATAAGTTAGAAATACATACATCGGATGGCCACTTCTCTGCTAGGATTAATTGCGACCAACAACCAATGTCCACTGTAAGATTAAACAAGTGTTAGATGGAAACTTTCTACACGACGTCAAAATACCAAAAAACTATAATAGATGAATTTAGAATGAAATAATATATAACATTTATTATTTTACCTCTTTCACTAACATCTCTTTCTTTTCTTGGTTGGAATATGAATTACTTGTTTCTTAGCAATGCGGATGGATGAATGGATCCAAATTCCCTCGTTATGGTCATTTCTGATATATGACTCATTCGCTATAAGATCCTCATCTTGATCATTTCTATTCAACTCATTCAGTCTAATGCATGACTCATTCTCAACATCAATATCACATTGATCTACACCGCTATCATCAACCACTTTGTTAGATAAAAGCACTATAAACCATTTCGTACTCGTCGGGTCAGTGACATAGAACACTTGTTTAGCTTGAGATGCTAGAATAAAAGGCTCATCTTTGTACCCCACCCTATTAAGATCCACTTGCAAAAATCCAGACTTATCCATTCGTATGCCACTACTATTTACCCACTTGCAACCAAAGATTGGAATCTGAAACTTCTCGTAATCAAACACCCAAATGTGCTCAATAACTCCAAAATATGACAGATTTTCATATTTGGGGTTTAAGTCCTTCATACTTGATATGTGCATTGCTTCAGCTAGGACGGTGACACCACTATTTTGCATAGTACTTTTATAATCTTGTTCTTTGGTATAAAATGTGTATCCATTAATTGCGTATGCGCTATGAGAATACACATGCAAACTTGGACCATATGCCAAACATCTCAACCTTTCTGTTACTGAAGCAGGATCTGAAGAGCGCTTCGAATAAATATGATCCTTTAACCATTGTATGAAACTTTGATTGTGCTCTCGTACTATCCAATTTTCATTTCTGTTCTGATTTAACCTTCGGAGTACATCCTTGTGCATCTCAACATATGGCTCAACCTCATTATCATTGTGCAGAACATACAAATGCACTTGATCCCGTTCATCCCTTGATACTGTCACAATTTTATTTCCAATTAATTTTTTACCATCCTTTTTTTTTGAAAATATGAGCTTTGGGGAGTCCAATCGATTGAACATTGGACAAATATTCAGTACAAAACTCAACCTCTTCTTCAACAATGTATCGTTCAACAATACACCCCTCTGGTCGACTTCGGCTTTTCACGTACCCTTTTAATATTTTCATATAACGTTCAGCAGGGTACATCCATCTCATATAAGCTGGTCCACACAACTGTGTCTCTTTCACAAGATGAACAACTAGATGTACCATTATGTCAAAAAAAGAGGGAGGAAAATACATTTCAAGCTCACACAAGGTAATAACTATTTCTTTTTGTAGTGTTGGTAAGATATCGGGATCGATTACCTTACTACAAATTGACCTAAAGAAAAAACACAAATTAGTTATGGCGCTTCTTACTTTCACTGGCAAAATAGAACGTATACCTATTGGTAGAAAGTGTTCCATTATAACATGGCAGTCGTGTGTCTTTAAACTCTTCAACGTGAGGTCTTTCATAGACACAAATCTTCTAACATCTGAAGAGTATCCTTCTGGAACTTTAATTTCACTCAGAAACTTACACAATATTTTCTTCTCCTTTCTAGACAGAGTAAAAGCAGCAGGTGGTAGATATGTTCGTCTTCCTTTCTTCACGAGTGCTAATTCGGTTCTAATCCCCATCGCTACCAAGTCTTTTCTTGCTTTAAGGCCATCCTTAGTATTTCCTTTTATATTGAGTAACATACCAATAACACTTTCAAATACATTTTTCTCAATATGCATAACATCGAGAAAATGTCTCACGTACAAAGACTTCCAATATGGCAATTCAAAAAATATCGACCTTTTTTTCCACCCACCTTTGACAACCTTATGTGCAAAAGGTTTGCCAAACTAAGTACGCATATCTTTCACCTTTTTAAAAACTTGGTCACCTGACAACATAGGTGGAGCTCTACCTTGTTCGGTGTCTCCATTGAATTCTTGTCTCCTCCCACGGTAGTGATGTTTGGCATTTAAGAATCTACGATGGCCGAGAAAGACATTCTTATGACCAAACTCCAATCGCTTCGAATCTGTTTTATTTTCACAAATAGGACACGCTTTTTCACCTTTTATGCTGTACCCTGATAGATTCTCGTAAGCTGGAAAATCATTAATTGTGCCAAACAACATCGCCCTCAAATTGAAACTTTCTTTCCTATATCCATCATAAACCTCCACACCATTCTCCCACAATATCTTTAAATCTTCGATCAAAGGTGTCAAGTATACGTCTATGTCATTCCCTGGTTGTTTAGGCCCAGAGATTAACATAGATAACATCATGTACTTACGCTTCATGCATAGCCACGGAGGTAGGTTATAGATCATAAGAATCACAGGCCATGTGGTATGTGAGATACTTTGAAGACCATGCGGGTTCATTCCATCAGTAGATAATGCCAAGCGAAGGTTTCTTGCTTCTTCTCCAAAGTCAGGATAATCATTATCAATTTTCGACCACTGTGGTGAATCAGCCGGATGTCGCAACTTTCCATCAATAATTCTTTCATCTGCATGCCAAGTCAGGTGTCTTGCATCTGTTTCACTACGAAACATGCGCCTAAATCTCGGAATTATAGGAAAATACCATAAGACCTTGGCTGGAGACAATTTTTTCTTATATCGAGACAAACCGCAATTAGGGCACTCAGTTAACGATGCATATTCGTTTCGAAACAAAACGCAATCGTTTGGACAAGCATGTATCTTATCATAACTCATGCCAATAGAGCACAACATTTTTTTTGGCCTCATAGGTTCGATTGGGAAGAACATTATCCTCCGGTAGCATTTCTCTCAAAAGGACCAACAACTTTGTGAAACTTTTATCCGACCATCCATTGCCCGCCTTTAAGTTGTACAACTTCAATACTGCAGACAGTCTTGTGAATTTAGTGCAACCTTGATAGAGCGGTTTCTCTGCATCGCTTACCAACCTCTCAAACATTTCGGGACAATCATAAAGATCTTCTTCAATTGCTTCTGCAATCTCTTCGACTCGATCACAATCGTATGTTTCCGTGTCTTTGTCATCTGAAGCATAGGTCGTATTACTTTTCCCCTTCGGTTCAACATTCTCGTTAATTTTCTCACCATGATGTATCCAACACTTATAACTTTGATCAATTCCATACATCAGTAAATGCGATTTCAATCCATCTGCGTCAACCTTACCCACATAACAACAACCCAAGCAAGGACAGTCCATTCGACTGGGGTCTTTAACGTGTTGAACAACAAACTTAACGAAATCCAATACCCCATTCTCGTACTCTTTGGACAATCGATCGGCATCCATTCATTTTTTATCCATGGTTTTCCTACTTATTAAGGTCAACAAAAACACTATTATATGAGGAATCAAAACATTGAATGAGGAGGAAAGTTATGATAAAACATAGAACATTGAATGAGCTTCTAACGGGCTTCTAACATAACACAGTATTAAAATAACAAAATAACACTAACAACCTCAAGGATTTACAATATTAAAATAATGAGCAATATTAACACTAACACTAACACTAATCTAAACTAACCTAAACTAAACTAACACATTATATAGCAATAACAATGTAGAGCAACATTAACACTAACCTAAACTAACCTAAACTACAATAACACTAACCTAAACTAACCTAAACTAACCTAAACTACAATAACACTAATCTAAACTACTCATATTCTATCAAAAGAACATCATTCTATCAAAAGAACTCCAAAACCTAACAGAACAAAACCTAACAGAACATCATTATATCTAAAGAACTCCAAAAATATGGTAACAAGAACAAAACCTAACAGAAAAATATGAAACTCACTTAAAACCTAACATAAAAAGAAAAACTCTTACCGGAACAGTAGAGCACGGTGGAGGATGGTGGAGGACAAAGTAGGAAGGACGACGGCCGAACGGACGACGGCGAGAAAGGACGGACGACGGCGGTGAAAGGACGGACGACGGCGGTGGATTTAGGAGGTTCGTTCTTGTTCGCAGAAAGAGAGGTTCAGAGGGAAAGAATGAAATGAAAAAGTATAGAATACTGATACCGTTTCAATTTTTATTTTAATTAAAAAGACCTTAGACAGCGCTTTTAATTAAAGCGCTGTCTAAGGTGGGCCTTAGAAAGCGCTTTTGAAAGCGCTGTCTCATATGGGCCTTAGACAGCGCTTTTGATTTTTTTTTTTTTTTTAATTTATAAGACCTTAGAAAGCGCTTTCCTAAAAAGCGCTGTCAAAGGTCTTATATATTTTTTTAATTTATAAGACCTTAGACAACGCTTTTAAGTAAAGCGCTGTCTAACATTTTCCTTTATTTTTTTTTATTTATAAGACATTAGAAAGCGCTTTTCTCAAAAGCGCTGTCTAAAGTCTTATATTTAGACGCGCTTTTATTTATCTACGTTAACAGTTTCCGTGTTTTCTAAATTTTTTTACTTATAGCAGCGCTTTTGTAATAAAGCGCTGCCTATGTAGTGCTTCCAAAGAGTCATTTTGGCGTAGTGACCCATGAGATTTTTCTACTCACACATCCACCTATTTCATAGCGCCACCCCTCCTCTTTCTATTTTAATTTTGTTTTTTTTTCTTTTTATTTATTCATTTATTTTGTTAAGATTTATTGGTTTTAGATTTTGATACAAAATATCTTGAATCCATCTTTAATGTTTTGTTTTTAGATATTTCTTGTTTCAATTTTAACTTCAATTTTATTTTTATTTTAGGGCCAATGATATAAAAAATACCTTGATATTGTAAATCTTGGTTTATTTGAGGCCTCCCCTTTTTATTTCAATTTTTATCTCTATTTATTGGTATTTACCATTTATTCATTTTTATTTCAATTTATGGACTATTTGTCATTTTATTTATTTTATTTCAATTTTATTTCATTTTATCAATTATATATTCATTTTGGTCAATGAAAACCAAAATATCAAGATTTATTCATTTTTGATTTTAAATCTTGATAAAGGTGAGACCTTTATTCTTTTATTGTCATTTTCGACTTTTATTTCATTTTACTATTTATTCATTATTTTTATTCATTAGTCTTATTCGTTTTTGGGTCGATGAAAATCAAATATCGATCGATTTATCGAATTCTCGATTTAATCTCGATAAAGATGAGACCTTTATGCCTTTATTCATATTTCCGATTTAATTTCTAATTTCTATTTAATTTTCATTTCACATATTCTTGTATTTTCATTTGGTCAATGAAAGTCAAAAATTCGATTATCAATTTACCGATTAAATCGCGATTAAGAGGAGACCGATTTTATATTCGTATTATATCTTGTCCGTTTTATATTATATTATTGTTGTACATATTATCATATTGTATCCATATTCATATCCATTCTCATTTATTCACCATTTATCGAAAACAATTAACAAATATCGAAACCATAAAAACAATTAATTAATGGACTGTTGATTATGATCATTTGCTCGACGCTTACTCAAGGTTTAGTTTAGGACACTTTGCACACACACGGTTTCCTCTTGGGCTACCTTACAATGAGACCATTTATTTCTGTCAACACTTGTATTTTACATGTACCCCTCTCCCATTCCGATGTACGCACTTAATATTGTTTTGATTGTGGTTTGTTTACTAGGAGCACCCCTAGGGACTAGCATAGGCAACCCATTTTCGAACCAAAACCTCGATTCGTCGTCGAGACATTTTTTCAAACCAACCCTCGATTCGTCGTCGAGCCATTTTCGACCAAAACCCTCGATCCGTCGTCGACCCATTTTCAAATCAACCTCTAATCAACTCTTTTCAAACCAAACTCTTTTCATTTACAAACAAACCCTTGATCCAACGTCAAGCGGATTTTCATAATCAAAGTTAAAAAATAATTAATAATTATCGTAACTCTCTAAGGTGAAAAATGGGGGTTCAAGTCTTTGATCTCTCTTCGATTGTTTGGGAGCGAGTTTTCTTACTCGTGTGTAAGCAATTGACGCCTCTTCCTTAACAATCTAACTCTTTTTTAAACCAATCGAACGCATACAATAAACCCTTGATCCAACATCAAGCGGATTTTTACAACAAATCTCAAAACGACTAATAACTATCATGACTCTTTTAAGGTGATAAATGGGGGGTTCAAGTCTTTGATCTTCCTTCGATTGTTTGGGTGCGAGTTCTCTTACTCGTGTGTGAGCAATCGATGCCTCTCTTTAAAACAAACCAACCCTCCTCTTTTCATGGCCGTACCACGAACTACGACCGCTCTGATTCTTTATTCTCGTCTGAGTAAAGATACGTAGGCACAAGATTGCGATAATCTTGGCGAGCACACTTTTTCTTTTTCCCCTGTTTGCGTCCACACTACCATCTTTTTCCGTCAAACCCCGTAGTCGAACTACGATTGCTCTAATTTCTCATTCTCGTCCGAATGAGCATACGTAGGCCCGAGATCGCGATGATCTTGCCGAGCACCCTATCCTTAAACCACCCCATTTCCCTTAGCATCTTTTCCCATCTTACCTTTTCGCATTTATTTTAGAGAAGAAAATAGATAAACTTAGCTAACGAGTATCGCGATTCGAATCAAGAGGTTCCCGTTGAGTACAACGGACGTGAGGGGGTGCGCGTACCTTCCCTTTACGTAACCGACTCCCGAACCCAGAATGTGGTTGCGACGACCATGTTCTTATCCGCTCCTTAAAGGTTTTCTCGATATTTTCCTTTCCCTCTTTTTGGGATAAATAAAGTTCGGTGGCGACTCTGTAGAACCGTTTTCCGCGCCTTTTGTGCGAGGGTCGTGTCTTCGATGATTTTTTGAGGTGCGACAGATGGCGACTCTGCTGGGGATGATTTTCTCCATGCAAGAGAGAGTCAAGCCTATCTTGATTCAAATCGCTAGCTCTTTAGCTTTGTTTATCTTTTTCTTCTCATTCGCTTATGTACTTGCTTTCCTGTTCCTTATTTGTGTTACCTTTTGTAACATGGTTGGGTTGTTCTGACATTGGGAACTTCGTGAGATGGCTCTACACCCGAGTCGAGAAAAACCCTAGGATTGGGATGGTGGCTGTGTAGTGTAGGCTTGCGTGGTCTCTTCCGCGTGAGTTGAAGCGAAAACCACCGCTTGGAGTAGATTCCCTTGGAGATATTATTGTTGTGGTGAATCTTTGCCATGGCGGTAATACTTTCGAGGTGGGTCGTCGATCCCAAAGACCATTAACCCAATTTACCCATGGTGGTTAGTAGCGTTAATTCTATGTGAGTTAATGCGAATGCCACAATCAGATGAGATCCCTCAAACGTATTACTTCCTGACAGTAATATCATCGACCTCGATATAGGATTCTGAGAACCCTATTTAGAACCTGTGTGTCGATGGTTGTGTAGTGGGCGCCTCTGAGGAATCTTTCTCGTGGGAAGAAACGAAGACCTCACCTAGACGAGATTATTTCGAGGATATTATAGTTGGATGTCTCTTCATCTTGGTTATAATGTTTTCGAAATATATCCATAACTCTAGGCACCTACTTGTGTTAGAAACCTACCTATGGGTTTTCTTGATCCTAGTTGTGGTTCTTGACCCGTTCCTTCGGCTAACCGCAGAACTGATTGAAGTTGTTTGATCCTGCGATCCTGGATCTTGCATCTCATATCATTGCATTGCATTGCATCTGTTACGCATCTTGCATTGCATTTTCAACCTTAGAATCTCACTTCAGCTTCCTTCATTCTCTAGTAAATCAAGCTGATTCCTCGACACCAGTACGCAACTCGAGCTAATACTAGACGAATGATGGAGCAGATTCAACAAGAGCAAGCCACCTTCAGAGAAGAGTTGGACTCTATGAAGGGAAAGATCGACCAGATTCTCGAAGCCATCATGATGGCCAGAAAAGAAGAAGAATTACGTGAAGCCGCTGCTGCCAACAATGCTGTGCAGGGTCAAGCATCTACCTCAAGGCTCTCAGTTCCTGTTCCCAATCCAATCAATTATGGGATACCAATGAATTTCACTCTCGCCGCCAAAGGAGTCACATCTCAACCACTTCCAACATCTGGAGTTACCGTTGGTGCTACTCCGCAAGCCTAGCCTGTTGTCACTCAGATTACTAATCCTCATGCTGAAGAAAATCTGGTAGATAAGTATGATGAGGTCCAAAACTACCATGCAGCTATCCCAATTGTCAATCCTACTGCTACTCAGGATTCTGAAGCTATGAAGATGTGTCGTGATCTAGCTGAGAAACTCCGAGTCATGGAGGGACGCAACTCAACTTCTTTGAATGATTTGGATATGTGCTTGGTGCCAAATGTTGTCATTCCTCCCAAGTTCAAGGTACAAGACTTCCCAAAGTACAAGGGCCTCAGTTGTCCTCACATGCATCTAAGGATGTATTGTCGTAAGATGGATGCCCATGTTAAAGATGAAAAGCTGATGATCCATTACTTCCAAGACAGTCTGTCTGGGGCATCTCTCGAGTGGTACATGCAGCTGGAGCATAGCAATGTGCGCACTTGGGATGATCTGGCTGATGCATTTGTCAAGCAGTACAAGTACAACACTGACCTTGCTCCGAATCGTACTCAACTCCAGAGTATGGCTCAAAAGGACAACGAATCCTTTAAGGAGTACGCGCAACGCTGGAGAGAGCTAGCTGCAAGGGTGCATCCACCTCTTGTTGATCGTGAGTTGATTGACATCTTCATGGGTACTTTGCAAGGCCAGTATTATGAAAAGCGGATTGGCAATGTTTCTGCTGGATTCTCTGATCTGGTGATCGTTGGTGAGAGAATTGAAGAAGGTCTGAAGAGTGGGAAGATCCAAGGAGGTTCTAGCAGTCAGCCTCAAGTCAAGAAGCCCTTCAATGGATACAAGAAGAAAGAAGGCGAAACAAATGCTGTCCATGCTCAGAAAGGGCAAGCTCCTCAACAAGCTCCCCCTCCAATGCCTTTTCAAATGCCATACTTTTAGTATCCGTATGTTGCTGCTGCACAATACGCTCTAATGCCTTATCATCCAGCTGTTCAAGCTCCAATGCCTCAACAACAGGCTCCTCAACAATAATCCTACAATCATCAAGGGTATCAGTATCCTCCTCAGCATCAACAACAGAGAGCTGCTCAACAACGCCAGCCTAATCAAAGGACAAGGAGGTCTGATAGAGACTTTGATCATCTGCCAACGTCATATGCTCAGATCTTTGCTCAATTAATGGAGAAGAGGGTTGTTACTCCCAGAGATCTGGCTCCTCAAACTGTCATTCCCCCAGATTATGATGCCAATGCTCATTGCGAGTTTCATAAGGGCGCTCCAGGGCATACAATCAAGGACTGCAGAGCTTTCAAACACAAGGTTCAGGATATGATCGACTCAAAGTTTCTCACGTTCAATGGGAAGGCTCCAAGCATCATCAACAACCCTCCGCCGCCACCAAAATAGTACCAGCATCAAGTCAAATCAAGTCAAGTCAAGTCAAGTCAACTCAAGTCAAGCCAAGTCAAGTTTCCCCGAAGAAGGCAGTCATGTTGCCATTCCACCATTTACATTCTTGTATTTTGCTTATGTTGCTTAAGTATTGTATGCTTTAAACATTGTCGTTTGTATTTTGGTTTTCTTAATGTAGTGATTATGCATGTTTTGAATCAGTTATGTCGTGTTCACTCATTTTTCCATTTTACTGCAAAACACCGACACATTTATATCCACTTCACTCTCTTTATCAACTGTTGTTAGCAATGATTTGAGGGAGGATGATGAAATCGAAATACCCATAATTGCAAAATGTATGCTTTCGGATAAAATCCCGCTGATGATGTACATGCATTGTTTCAATCCCCAAACACTGGAGAGACAAGGAGTTAATCCCTAGTAAACCACTTCGAGCCTAGAAGTAGCAGTTTCCTTTGGATCTATAAACCTTACACTCAACCTGGGGCAGGGTAGTGTTCAGTTAATCCAATTACAAACTCAAATCACAAGCAAAAATCCAAAAGACATGTCGGTTGTTCATCAATGACCCATGACTTGGCAGTCACAATCATCCAACAAAAAAAAACAAATTCTCAAAAGCCTGCTAAGTCGAACACCTTAAAGGAGACCTAGGCAAAAATCAAGGCTATCCCGATGGACTCGAAAAGCGGAATTTGTCCATGCAAAAGTTAGGGATCAAAAGCAAAATCAAACGAGGCCCTCGAATCCTCAGCAAAAACAAAATAAGATCCAGTGATCACCAAATCAAAATCATAGGGTCACTGACATCTATAAAAAACAAAATAAGGTGACTGCCATTTCAAGCATACCTTGAACCGTCAACCCTTTTGGAATGTGAACATATGCAGAATTAACTGAACGTAGGACTGGAGAACATCACGAAGAAGGGGTGGGTACAAATCATACTTTGAGCCTATTATCCTTTGTTTCATAACCGTGAACCAAGCCACGTTACAACCCTCGAAAGACCTAATTGAGGTGAGGTTTATTCTGAAGGCATACTATTGCATGGTTGCGTAAACTGACTCCCCATATTTGCTAATCTTCAGCATTGGTGTCATTCTCCTTGCTATATCTTTCACACCTTCAAAATCAGCACACATTTGGGCTAATGGTCCATTCATCTCTCACTATCACGACACTTCAATAAACAACTCTTTTTTCAAAACTTGCATGAGCATTGCTTTAAGATTACCATTTGTGAATGAGCAATTTTAACAGCAAATCAGTGCTAGACATCAAAGCAACTCCAACAAGGGGCAATCAAAGAGGAACTTAAACTTTCAGCGGTGCCGACTCGAAGCAAGACTACCTCAATACACTCAAGCTGGGGTAAAATCTTTCAACAGCTCAATCAGGGCAAGTCATCTCAAAGCACATCAAAGTTCATCTTCCAAAGATCAGACTATTTCAGAACTGGTTAATCAGGGGCAGACCATTACCATGTTCGGACTGGGGCAAGAGTCATTGCAGCAGGCTACCCTCACCAATAAATCAACAAGCAATCAAGCTTAAGGCCTCAAGAGTGTCTTCGCCTGCTTCAATCATGACGTCTTCAACGAACTGAGTGTCGAGGAAATCAAATCTCTCCCACCACCCAAAAGTTCAATCCTTATTGGCAACTACCAAAAGACCATCATGCTGGCACCTTTACAACATATCCATTCACCCGTCTGCAATCATATGCATCATAAGCATCATTTGCATCATATGCATACAAAAACCAAATCATACTTCCCCAGCACTTGCATCTCCGCGCGTCAGCATTTGCATTACACATCATTACAAAATCAAGCATTCGTACATATGCATGTCAAGAGCCAGGATCAATCTCAAGACTCCAAGGAAATCTTCAGCCCAGCCAGGGGTATCTTCTTCAAATCCGTGGGCGTTCCTCACGAAGTCAAGATTTCAAAGCAATCTTCAGCCCAATCAGGGACATCTCCTTCAAGTCCATGGGCGTTCCTCATGAAGTTCTTCAACCTTTTTTTGATAAAGCTGTGATCTCCAAGCAAGTCAATGGGCATTCCTCATTGAGTTGTGTTCTTCAACCTTTTGTTGATAAGGTCGTCATCCTCATCCCAACCAATAAACATTCCTCCCAGTCAGTGGGCGTTCCTCATTGAATCTTTTCTTTGGGTCGAACTACGACTGCCATGATTCTTTATTCTCGTCCGAGTAAAGATACGTAGGCACAAGATTGCGTAGATCTTGGCGGGTTACCTTCTCTATTTTTCATTGTTTCCCTTTCCTTTTTGTGGTCTCTCCTTATTGAATTCTTACTTCAACCTTTTGTTGATGTCTCCAAGTAAATCTCATCACATCCCCAGCAAACTTGACCTTTTGTCAATTGCCTTACTATCATCCTTTTGGTGATAGCCAAACACAATCAACTCAATTTTAACCTTCATCCTTTTGGTGTTGGACCTCACAAATAAGAAGTTCCTATCATCCTTTTGGTGGTAGTAGTTTGTTTTGATCCGTCATCCTTTTGGTGTCGCCGATCCATAAGCCTTTGGTCTGTGTGTCATCCTTTTGGTGAGTGACAGCCTTCGTGTGTGTGCCCTATTATCCTTTTGGTAATAGCAGGTTGTGTGTTGTGTGCCCTATTACTTCGTCGGTAATAGCAGGCTATGTGTGTGCCCTATTATCCTTTTGATAATAGCAGGCTGTGTTATGTGCCCTATTACCTCGTCGGTAATAGTAGGCGTTGACCTCATTTCCATCCTTTTGGTGGAAGGGTCTGTGTGCGTGTGTGCCCTATTATCCTTTTGGTAATAGCAGGCTGTGTTGTTCGCCCTATTATCCTTTTGGTAATAGCAGGCTGTGTTGTGTGCCCTATTACTTCGTAGGTAATAGCAGGCTGTGTCGTGTGCCCTACTATCCTTTTGGTAGTAGCAGGTTGTGTGTTATGTGCCCTATTACTTCGTCGGTAATAGCAGGCTGTGTGTGTGTGCCCTATTATTTCGTCGATAATAGCAGGCTTTGGCCTCATTTTCATCCTTTTGGTTGAAGGGGCTGTGTGTGTGTGCCCTATTACTTTGTCGGTAATAGCAGGCTGTGTCGTGTGCCCTTCTATCCTTTTGGTAGTAGCAGGCTATATGTTGTGTGCCCTATTACTTCGTCGGTAATAGCAGGCTGAGTGTGTGCCCTACTATCCTTTTGGTAGTAGCAGGTTGTGTGTTGTGTGCCCTATTACTTCTTCGGTAATAGCAGGCTATGTGTGTGCCCTATTATCCTTTTGACAATAGCAGGCTATGTTATGTGCCCTATTACTTCGTCGGTAATAGCGGGTGGAAGGGTCTGTGTGTGTGTGTGTGCCCTATTATCTCGTCGGTAATAGCAGGCTTTGACCTCATTTCCATCCTTTTGGTGGAAGGGTGTGTGTGTGTGTGTGCACTGTCATCCTTTTGGTGATAGGTCTGTTGTCATTTTGGCATCAGATTTCTCAATATTCAACTTCCCAACATTTTCTTTCTTCTCGGACAAATTCGTGGTCTTCTTTATATCTAATTGTCTTCTACCTCGAAAGTTGAACGCCATATCAGTTCATCTAACTCTGTTCAAGCCAATTAGATAGGGGCATCTGTCATACCCCAAATTTGTCCTACCTGTATATTTCCATCTGTACACTCATCCACTAGCTATTATTCAGAAAAATCCAAAAAAATATGTTGTCTTCAACTTCATCCCTCTATTATTTAACCTTTTTTAGTTTTTTATTCAATGATTATTTCCATATTCATTTCATATCCGAAGCCAATTCTAAAAAAAAAAAAATCATTCGTAATCCCTTTCAAAACTTTTATCCATTCTTCATATCCAAAGTAGCATATCCATGATTAAATAACCACATCCATTATTATCTCATTCAAATTCAATTTTCAATAACCATTTTCTTTTTTTTATCCATTTCATTAAAAGTTCAATTATCCGATTATTTGTTCTTCTAACCATATCCACTTTCAATATCCATTTCAAAAAATCTTTTTTTTAGTTATCCATTAAATCCATTAATTATCCATTTCCAATAACCATTTATTTCCATTCTAAACCATTTCACTATCTATCACAAAGTTCCAAAAATAAATAACCAAATGTTACAATAAAGGCCCATTTGTACAAGATAGTGTCAAGGCCCATTTCAAGTCTTACAAGAGACCCATTACAATAACCAAATAATTTCCCCAAAAAAAAAGAGATAAGAATTGGCCACATGAATACAATGTCAATGGTCCATCGTAGAAAAACTTGCAGCCTTCACAAAACCAATAACCACTCTCCAAGCCAAGCGACCGCATGACAAAAGCTACAAAAGAAAACGTACGATCTTTTTTTTTCCACAATTCCCACAACGACTGTACAACATCACAGCTACTCCACCAACATCCATACCACCTCGCTCGCAACACACAAAATCGTACACCCCACAAACCCAAAACTCCTTGCAACAACAACAACAGCTTCCAATTAAACCTTCACGTACGACCCGCACCACAACGCAACTCCCAACAAACCTGTATGTACAAAACTACAACGCACAAGCCATGATTCATATCACCCACAAATCCTTTCCATATACAATCCACAAACACCACCTGCTATAAGGAAAAAACAAAATTAGCCAAAACAATTTGAAACCCCACACAGCCTGCAAGACGACAGAAAATGTAAAACATCAAAAAAGTAAATAACAGCAAGTTTCAGGACACAAGAATCTCAGCTTCGTACAACTACACAACAATTAACCGTTTCTCAAGACCCCACCAGATTCCTCAAATCAGCAGCGTGAAATCACAATAACCACGTCTCAAATACATAAAACAAATTCTTCAACTCTTCCCACAATACCCTTCAGTACCACGCACGAATACGGATTGCAAAATGCTGAAACGGCAACGAATTGGAATCAAACCTCACATCCACACCCTCTATTAATAGACACCCTCCGCTCCTTAAATTCGAAGACCTAGCCGCCACTCCCCTGCGAATTCCCTCTTCAACCTTTCCTTCAGAACCTCACCCATCTTCCTCCATTCTTCAACCTCATGAATCCTTCCACCCTTTCTTCAACTCAAAACCCACTCGAAACCAAACAACAACAACCCACCTCTGCTCCGTCTTCAACCTTTTCCTTCAAACAATCTCCAAATCAAATACAACAAATAACAATTCGCTGCAAACCACAAGCCAATCAAACATCCAAATCGACTTTTAACTAACCTAAATCGCAGAATGAGGTGAAGAGAGAGAGTAATACGATTGAAGACAAACCTGAACCTGAGTAAGCTGAACGAATTAGATTGGAAGGGGAAATCAGATCGCAACCTATTTTCTTTGTTTACGGCGCGAGATAAAATTACAGGAGAAGGTTGAACACTGTGTTGACATTGTTGTTGTTTCTCTTTTATTTCTTGACCTTTATTCCATGTTGTTGCTCTCTTGTGGTATTTCACGGTTTGTCTTATTGTAAAGAGAGGAAAGTTTCACTTGTTTTTGTTTTATAAAAAAAGATGTTCTGAAAATGTTTTTGATTCACACAAACCGTTGTTTCTATCTGTGTTTGGATATTGGGTTCAGCCCACTTGTTAGCTTCATGCTTGCGTTTATTTTTGGAGGAGAATGAGCTCAAAACCCATGATGATCCTATTAAGTTCACACACCCGTTTCAGTTTTGCACCCATTTTTTTTAGTTCTTCATGGGTTAAACCCATGAGATTTTTCTACTCACACATCCACCTATTTCATAGCGCCACCCCTCCTCTTTCTATTTTAATTTTGTTTTTTTTCTTTTTATTTATTCATTTATTTTGTTAAGATTTATTGGTTTTAGATTTTGATACAAAATATCTTGAATCCATCTTTAATGTTTTGTTTTTAGATATTTCTTGTTTCAATTTTAACTTCAATTTTATTTTTATTTTAGGGCCAATGATATAAAAAATACCTTGATATTGTAAATCTTGGTTTATTTGAGGCCTCCCCTTTTTATTTCAATTTTTATCTCTATTTATTGGTATTTACCATTTATTCATTTTTATTTCAATTTATGGACTATTTGTCATTTTATTTATTTTATTTCAATTTTATTTCATTTTATCAATTATATATTCATTTTGTTCAATGAAAACCAAAATATCAAGATTTATCGATTTTTTATTTTAAATCTTGATAAAGGTGAGACCTTTACTCTTTTATTGTCATTTTCGACTTTTATTTCATTTTACTATTTATTCATTATTTTTATTCATTAGTCTTATTCGTTTTTGGGTCGATGAAAATCAAATATCGATCGATTTATCGAATTCTCGATTTAATCTCGATAAAGATGAGACCTTTATGCCTTTATTCATATTTCCGATTTAATTTCTAATTTCTATTTAATTTTCATTTCACATATTCTTGTATTTTCATTTGGTCAATGAAAGTCAAAAATCCGATTATCAATTTACCGATTAAATCGCGATTAAGAGGAGACCGATTTTATATTCGTATTATATCTTGTCCGTTTTATATTATATTATTGTTGTACATATTATCATATTGTATCCATATTCATATCCATTCTCATTTATTCACCATTTATCGAAAACAATTAACAAATATCGAAACCATAAAAACAATTAATTAATGGACTGTTGATTATGATCATTTGCTCGACGCTTACTCAAGGTTTAGTTTATGACACTTTGCACACACACGGCTTCCTCTTGGGCTACCTTACAATGAGACCATTTATTTCTGTCAACACTTGTATTTTACATGTACCCCTCTCCCATTCCGATGTACGCACTTAATATTGTTTTGATTGTGGTTTGTTTACTAGGAGCACCCCTAGGGACTAGCATAGGCAACCCATTTTCGAACCAAAACCTCGACTCGTCGTCGAGATATTTTTTCAAACCAACCCTCGATTCGTCGTCGAGCCATTTTCGACCAAAACCCTCGATTCGTCGTCGAGCCATTTTCAAATCAACCTCTAATCAACTCTTTTCAAACCAAACTCTTTTCATTTACAAACAAACCCTTGATCCAACGTCAAGCGGATTTTCATAATCAAAGTTCAAAAACAATTAATAATTATCGTAACTCTCTAAGGTGAAAAATGGGGGTTCAAGTCTTTGATCTCTCTTCGATTGTTTGGGTGCGAGTTTTCTTACTCGTGTGTAAGCAATTGATGCCTCTTCCTTAACAATCTAACTCTTTTTTAAACCAATCGAACGCATACAATAAACCCTTGATCCAACATCAAGCGGATTTTTACAACAAATCTCAAAACGACTAATAACTATCATGACTCTTTTAAGGTGATAAATGGGGGGTTCAAGTCTTTGATCTTCCTTCGATTGTATGGGTGCGAGTTCTCTTACTCGTGTGTGAGAAATCGACGCCTCTCTTTAAAACAAACCAACCCTCCTCTTTTCGTGGCCGTACCACAAACTACGACCGCTCTGATTCTTTATTCTCGTTCGAGTAAAGATACGTAGGCACAACTTTTCGTACCTTCCCCTTACGTAACCGACTCCCGAACCCAGAATGTGGTTGCGACGACCATGTTCTTATCCACTCCTTAAAGGTTTTCTCGATATTTTCCTTTCCCTCTTTTTGGGATAAATAAAGTTCGGTGGCGACTCTGTCGAACCGTTTTTCGTGCCTTTTGTGCGAGGGTCGTGTCTTCGATGATTTTTCGAGGTGCGACACTTCCGTCTAAGTCGCGAACAGGCATCGACCCTAACTGCCGAATGCGTACTTAACGTCGCTCATAAAAAACACAAAAAGAACTTGGTCCGAACTACGTTGGCTCTGAATTCCCCATTACACAAAGGGGGCACGTAGGCCTAGGACGTCGACGTCCTACCGAGTCTGTCTTTGTTTTTTCCCTCCCCCGTCTTAGTACAGCCCTAGATGATAGTATAACTCACCCTTAGATTAGACAACAAGCATGGATCCCATCGAGTACGATGGACGCGTGGGGTGCTAGCACTTTCCCCTCGCGTAACCGACTCCCGAACCCAGGTTATGGTTGCGATGACCATTCCTTTCCCTCTTCCTCAGGTTTATGCGGTGTTCCCTCTCCCTCTCTTGGGATAAATTTACACAGCTGACGACTCTGTTTTTCCGCGCCACTCTCGCGTTTGTACCTGGATGAAAATCCTGGGAGCGACACATCTCTCCCTTCATAGGAGAAATAACAATGCCTAGCCTTCTTACACAATCAGCAGCAATAAAAGAGTGAGTATCACCAGTATCAATAATAGCAATCAAAGGCATATTATTAATATAACATGTACCTCTGATCAATCTGTCATCACTGGAAGTTTGGGTCCCCGTCAAAGCGAACACTTTTCCTCCAGTCGAAGCTAGCTTAGGTTTCTGGCAACGAGTACTAATATGGCCCTGTTCTCCATAATTGTAACAAGTAACCACTTTAACTTTGCAATCAGCAATCAGATGTCCTGCCTGTCCACACTTGAAGCATTTCTTCACATCACTCGTGCACTCACTGACACGATGACCCAATTCACCACACCTGTAACACTTAAGAGGAGCAGAGGCACCTCCCCCACTTGGCTTTTTGCCATCAGCATGTTTCTGTTTACCTTTATTAGCTGGAGCTATATACGGTTTCCCACGATTCACTTGCTGCTTTCCTCTTCTCTCGGCCAACCCCTTGAAGTGAGCCGATCGAGCTTTGCTATCTTCCTCAAAGATCCTGCAGCAATCAACCAAGTATGGAAACCGTCTGATCCTCTGATAACCAATCGCCTGCTTGATCTCAGGCCTCAAACCATTCTTAAACTTGACACACTTCGAGAACTCAGCTGTTGCCTCACTGTAATGAGGATAAAACTTTGCCAAATCTGAAAACTTAGCAGCATACTCAGTCACTGACATGCTACCCTGCTTCAGCTCCAAGAACTCTATCTCTTTCTTCCCTCGGACATCTTCATGAAAATATTTCCTCAAGAATTCCCTGCTAAACAAAGCCCAAGAAATCACCCCTCGTGCAGCTCCCAACAATTGACGGGTACTTACCCACCAATCATCAGCCTCCTCAGCTAGCATATGAGTACCTAACCGCAACTTCTGTGCTTTAGGACATTCCATAACCCAGAATATTCTCTCAATCTCCTTGAGCCAAGTCTGTGCTCCATCTGGATCATATCTCCCCTTGAAGGTAGGTGGTCTGTTCTTCTAAAACTCGTCATTCTCGTTAGCATGCGGCAGGTTCTGTACCGCTTGAGCAACAGCCTGTAAAGCAGCAGCCATCGCATCATCCTTCCTTCCAGCCATTCTAAATTTTCTATTACACACTAACAACAGAACATAATGGTTAAGGAACAGCCATCGACAGAATCAACTGTCACAACAACAATGACTCAACAACACAACAACTTGGCCTGACAAACCGACCTGCTCTGATACCACTATGTCACACCCTAAACCCCCGCGAGAAATATTAATAAAATAATAAAACATCAGAGTCAATTTAAAACAACAAGGGCATTCAGGATGCTACTTCAACGAAAACCTGCTCATGAAATAGACATGTAACACATAAAACATTTTTCAAAAATAAAACTCTTTTAATCTGCAGCGGAAAAATAGTCATTTAACATCATAACCAAAACATTAGTTCAGATCCTTCAATTAAACATCAACCAAATAAAAAAAAATAACTAAGCGTTCCAAAACCCCGGTGTTACACATCAGAGCAGACGCCGACACAACGAAGCAAGGTAGAAGACTTCATCTTCACTCACTCTGACTCCACTCTAATCCTGATCACCTACACGTTACCCACGTGGAGGTAACATTCAAACAGAAGGAGTGAGATTCTCCATCAATAAAGAAATACATGATATAAGCATAAGAGCATGTAATCAAATATGATATCTACCCTATCATCAACACATCCACCAATCCACAACATACACATCAACACATAATCAACAACTCATCATACAATGACCTAATGCAATGCAATGAGACATACAACTCGACTCAACGCATATGGTACCAATCGATCCCTTTTTCACGATCATATTCCCGTCGGAATTCCATATACGTCGCTCACACCCCACATGGGCACACGACATCCGTGATCGCTCACACCCCACATGCGCACACGATCACTCGTGATCGCTCACACCCCACATGGGAACACGATTACCTCAACAACAACAACATCACGATTCTACTCTAAGAATCTAAACAAGTCGCTCACACCCCACATGGGCACACGTCTTATTCTACCACTAATGCAACATGGCATGCATCAACAACAACGATACTCATAACTATCACATACTCAGCAACATCAACGATAATACGCCATCACAAGCCAGTAACAACACATAACAGCAACATACATAACAGCATTAGCAACATATAGCATGACAGCAAACATCATCAACAACGAATCAGGACATCACACATAATAACATGTTCAACATGAAATTAACCACAACACATAACAGTGCAGCTTACCACAGCCGATCCACACACCAACAGTACCTGCTAAACCAGCAGAGGTACACCATACAACTGCAATACAAGAATACGCGACCGATTACACGTTTCGGCGCTCAACGCGACAAAACTGGACCGAAACAGAATTCTGCGTCGAATTGTTGGAAATATGATTTTTAAAATATCTTTAATAGAAATAACGTTCTTCCAGCTTTCCAACGGCCTGAACGGTAACTGAAACGGACACTCGAGTCAAAAGTTACGAATTTCTGAAGTTTGGAAATTTCTGCACATGACAGCAGAATTCTGCTACTGTCACGTTCGCCAAAGGTTCGCTGTGCGAACCTCTCAGCGAATCCCTTTGCTAGGGAGTTTGCTTAGCGAACTCACCGCGAAGCCCCGAACCCCATACAAAATCCAGAGAGTGTCATTTTTTCCACTCTCCCTTCGCCATCGTCCTCGCTGGGCGAACCACCTCGCTGGCAACCTCGCCGTGCGAACAATCAGGCGAACTTCTCCCTTCAACATCTAGAACTCAACGTCTCCACTATCTCGTTCACTGCCTAACTAGTTGTGCGAACCTGGCGTGAACGTTCGCTGTGTGAACTTTTCCTTCGCCTAGCGAACCTGTAGTTCTGCAGAATTGCAGTCGCGGTTCCATCACTTCAGCCACCATCCAAACTTCGATCTCCACATCAAAACAGATCACAACACACATAAAATTCATAGATACGACCAACAATCATTAAAGCAAACAATTAACATCAAAAGGCACCGAAACCTAACGGTAAACCTAGGCCTTTTTAATCCGACCTTCAAAGGCAAAACCACATAAAAGCTTTCGAGTAATATACCATACAGATTACCCACCCAACATGCAAATATCATATAATCCCTATAAGATCGAAGAACCCCACCCTTACCTTGAGGTTTTTCTTTCGGTTAGCCTTCAACCTTCAACAATGGCTTCTCTTCCTTTCCATTGTCTGCCTCGTAGCTCTGCCTTTTAGGTTTTGTTTTCACGTACTTGAACAAAAACCTTTATTCTTTCCCTCTTATATTTCCATAAAATAACAATATTATTATTATTATATTTAAATTAAAATATTATTATTATTATTATTATTATTATTATTATTATTATTAGTATTATTTCAACTAACTTTATAATAATAATAATATCCCACAAAATAATATAATTAAATATTATTAATCCACATGCCCTTTCATCTCATCACCAACACCTTAAGTCCCACAATTCCAAGGTCACAACTCTCTCGAGGGCACTCAAACGCTACAAAATACCTACAACCACACATAAACCACAACAATCCATAATTTAATTATGAAAAATAATTAAATTAAATTGGGGCGTTACAGGCAACATATTAGAAGTTACAACCACATACTCTCATTCACTTCAATTGGTGTTCACGTCGATGAAAATATTCTTGCATCTGGTCGTGGTATATATACATTACGTGCTCAGGGTTCTTTTTACCATAACATAGGAGGTTTCTGTCCAAATGAGGGTGTCAGGTCGCACTTCTTACAATTATACATCTATGACACAGATAATGAGCTACATAATAGAATGCAGGAAAATTCACGTCTACACAAAACCGTAGTTCATAAATTGCAACAAATACTCCATTAATATAATCCTTTTGTAATTAGGTTCAAGCAATTGTCACTACTTCCAAATATCAGGGACTGTAGCTTCATACTTAAAGAGCGTCCAAGTAATCACCCTCAATATATTCTTCCATCTGCAGAACAAGTCGCAACAATTATTGTTGGCAATGATTCTGAATCTATGGAATATGGAAGAGATATTAATGTTATTCGTCATGATGGTAATCTAAAGAAAGTTCAAGAAATAAAGGGATATTATGATCCCTTGCAATATCCTATATTGTTTCCATTTGGGACACATGGTTGGGATGTTAACACAACAAATTGTAGTGGATGAAGAGTGTCATGTCGAGCATATTACAGTTTTATGCTTCAGGTACATTTAAGCTATTTTTCGTACATATTATATTTAGATAATTATAGTTTTAATTACATTAGAGACATTACCGACATGTATTTCAGTCATTTGTAGATTCGTCCAAATGATCAATTAATGTTGTTAAATGTGGGTCGACAATTACAACAATATGTCGTGGACAATTATGTCAAAATTGAATCGGGGCGGTTAAGGTGGATTCGAGAGCACCAAGAAAATATATGTGCTGAAGTGTACCAAAGTTTACAAGATGCTTTGCATGTTGGTGAAACTAACGCAGGTACTATTTAATGTACCATAAATAGTTGTAGATTAATAATTCATTGTGGATTAATGTTCACAATCATTTGTGTATCCTAAAACCAATTCATTTCATGAATCAACATAGAAAACATTGGAAAAAGAACAATATTACCATCATCATTTATTGGCGACTGTAGAGGCATGACACAGCGTTATGAAGATGGCAAGGCTATTGTTCTTAATGGTGGTAAACCAGATATTTTCCTGACAATGAATTGCAATCCTTCTTGGAGTGAGATAACATCAGAACTTCTACCTTTTCAAACACCACAGGATCGTCCAGATTTGCTAACGAGAATTTTTTGTTCTAGATTCGAGCAATTGAAGGATGATGTTATTAATAAAGGCGTCTTAGGAAAGGTTAAAAGTTACATGTATGTCACTGAATTTCAAAAACAAGGATTGTCACATGTGCATATGTTGTTGGTCTTAGAAAGTAACGACAAATTACGTGACCTAAAAGATTATGATAGTGTGGTTAGAGCAGAAATACCTAAATTACAATGTGAACCGCAATTGCATGAAGTGGTTCTAAAACATATGATCCACGGACCGTGCAGCGTAATCAATCAGAAGTCTCCCTGTATGAAAGATGGCCAGTGTAAATAAAGGTATCCCAAACAATTCTTGAATGAAACGCGTCAAGGCACTGACTCATATCCTGAGTACAGGAGAAAGTTTGATGAACTTATATCCTTAGGTAGAGGTAGGTCTGTCGACAATAGATGGGTGGTTCCTTATAACCCTTGGTTATTGTTAAAGTATGACTGCCACATAATGTAGAGATTTGCAGTAGCATTAAAAGTATCAAGTATCTATACAAATATGTATACAAGGGCCCTAATCGTGTGGCTATGGAGGTTTACAAAGGATCATACATGGATGAAGTTCAATAATATGTTGATGCAAGATAGATTTGTGCTACTGAGGCATTATGGAAAATATTTCGCTTCACTTTTTACCGATTATATCCTTCTGTTAAAAGATTGCAGATCCACTTGTCGAACCGCCATCAAGTGTACTTTTATGATCATTAGCGAATTGTGGATTTGTTAAATAATGAACGCAATTCCAAAACAATGCTCACACAATTCTTTTCTTTAAATCTAAGAGATCCAGAAGCAAGAAATTATCTGTATAGAGAGATTCCAGAGCATTATTGTTGGAATAATAGGGACAAGGAATGGCATCGCAGGCGGTCACCAAGAAAGGTTATCGGGAGAATCTATACGGTATCACCTTCGGAGTGAGAGAAGTTTTACTTGTGAGTATTGTTATCTCATGTCAGAGGTCTAACCAGTTGGGAATAACTTCTTACAAATAATGGAACTCATTTCAGTACATTAAAAAAAAAGTCGAGGATAGAGGATTTCTAGAGACTGATCATAGTATTCGTGATTGTTTGGTTGAGGCTGCGAGTCTACGAATGCCATATGCTTTACGGAGGTTATTCGTGATGATTCTCATATTTTGTGAACCTACTGATGTTAGAAGTCTTTGGAATGAGTTTTTTTACACATATGACAGAGGATTATCAAACAACAAACAATGTTGTGGAATCGGTCTTGACTAATATGTTGTTGAAGGACTTGAATGAACTCTTAAACCTACAGGGTAAAAAGATTGAAGATTATGATCTCCCATCTTTACCCTTTAATAGAGTAGAATGAGATTCAACTATAAGTGTCATACAGGAAGAGTTAGCGGTCGATATCCCCAATGAAGATATTGAATCTGTTGCTAAGTTAAATAATGACCAAGTGATTGCGTTCAAAACCATTATGAATGTAATTGATCAAAGACACAGTGGGGTATTTTTTCTTGATGGTCCTGGAGGAACAGGTAAAACATTCCTTTATCGAGCATTAATGGCAAGTTTAAGAAGTAGAGGAGAAATTGTCTTGGCAACTGCATCATCTGGTATAGCTGCAACATTGTTACCCAGTGGTAGAATTGCGCACTCTCAATTTAAGATACCTATCGATATACAACCGAGTTCCATTTGTGGTATTCAAAAGCAAAAAGATCTTGCAAATCTCTATAGGGTTGTTGCTGTAATAATTTGGGATGAAGTCCCAATGACAAACAAATTTTTTTTGGAAGCCTTAGATCGATCATTACAAGACATTTGTAGCAACAATACTCCATTTGGAGGAAAAGTTATGATCATGGGGGGAGATTTTTGTCAAGTTCTTCCTGTTGTAAGAAAAGGTACTAAGGTACAAATGATTTCTGCATGTATTATTCAGTCTCATTTATGGGCTCATACCAAGATTTTTCATTTGCGCCAAAATATGCTATCATTGCAGAATTTCTTATGCGCATTGGTGATGGTGTTGAACCTACCAAACCAGATGACATGGTGAGGTTACCTTCACAGATTGCAGCCCCATGGGAAGGTGACCATTCCATACAAGTACTTATCCAAAATATTTTTTCTAATTTAGAATTGCATGGTTGGGATGCCCCTTATATGGTACAAAAAGCTATTTTGACCCCAACAAATGATGATGTCCAAAAATTGAATGATATAATTATTGACCAGTTTTCAGGAGAAGAACATAATTTGTTATCATTTGACGAGGTTGAAGGGGATAATCATAATTTATACCAACAAGAAATCTTAAACTCAATTGCACAAGGTAGTTTGCCACCACATATTCTAAAGATAAAAAAGGGTGCACTATTGATGCTGTTGCAAAATCTAGATCATAGATATGGGTTGTGTAATTGGACACGGTTATTATGTCATGGTTTATCTATGAATTTGTTGGATGTGGAAATCTTGACAGGAAACAACGCAGGAAAACGAGTTTTTTGCCGAGAATTAAAATAAAAACATCTGCAAGTGATGTGTTGCCTTTTGTCCTTAGTAGAAATCAGTTTCCCGTGCGACTAAGTTTTGCAATTACAATAAATAAGTCACAAGGACAAACCATTCCAAATGTTGGAATATATCTTCCACGACATATTTTCAGTCATGGATAATTATATGTGGCTTTATCCAAAGGTGTTTCACAGACTACAAGAGTTTTAACTAGGGAAGGAAAATTGGAAGGAGAAGATGGTGACTGCACAAAAAATGTAGTCTTTTAACAAATTCTTTTATCGCACCCGCAGGTATTCATTAAGTACAATAAAAAAAATTTTACACATTAATTCCCATTTTGGCTGCAAGAAACTAAAAAGAATATATTGTATTGTTTAATGATAACTAAATGTAATATTAATTTGATTTAATATACAGCCAAACTAAGATATCGTGAAATCTTGCAATTATGTAAGGAGCTGAACAGAAAGAATGTTGAAGCTTGCTTCGACATAAAAGTAAGTTATGCTTAACCATTTCTACTGTATTTTTATATTATCAATTAGTTCATAGTTATTCTCATTATTGTGGTGGAATACAATTTAGATGAAAGACTTTGAAGATAAGTGGAACACATGGAAGGATGAGCATACAATTCCATCCATTGGCAAAATCGACAATAAGGTGTACTTGCATTTTCCACAATATATAAGATAAAAAAAACTATTTGTAAAATATTCATCATCATTTTAATATAACTTTTATCATCTTTATTGAGGCAGGTAAAACGTCTGAAAATTTACTCTATTGGTTGGAGCTCCACTGTGATATCAGATAAAACACAACTTTGGAAAATGGTGAAAAGAGAAATAATAACTCAAAGGATGGAACATTTTTTATTTTATTTATTAATCCATAATCTTTACTTAGATGAATTTAAATTTTATTATTTGTTCATTTTGTTAATAAAACCATATTGGCTTCTACTAAGTCAATTGTTTTCCTTTTTTTTACCAGTAATGAGCATAATTCGACAATCATTCAAAATTGTCGTTCTTCCAGATCTAAATTAAAACAATGTATCACACTTCACCAGGTATTATGTTTTTTATTATGTTTTTATAAACCATATTATACTCTACAATCTAACCTATAAATGTATTTAGTTTGTTGATCTGACATTTCGTGACTACTTTGTAGTTTTTTAGAACTCAAGATTTTATTGATAAAGAGATGTATGAAGAATTGATTCGAATATTTACAAGGTAAAAAATACTATATTTTACACTAATTACAATTAATTTCACTATTTTTATTTATTTTTAAAAAGTTCTTATATGAGAAATTTATATTTTGCTTTACTGCGTCAATATTACAAGGAAAAAGAAAATTCTTCAGATAAAGATAAATATTTCATGTTCGGTTTTCCTCTTATAGCACGTCATTGATGACACAATATCAATAATATTTTGTATGATTTAGTTCTTGATTATAATTTAGAATATTGTTTATAATTTTCTAAATGCATTGATGCTATTATTTACAAAGAATATTTTTCATGTTGAGTGTATTGTGGACAGTGAATTTAGGTGCTCAAGGGCAGCAATGACATATTTTGTTTAGAGTCAATTTCTGAGTGTTGACAGTTCTTTTAAATCCTATATCACAATCATATATAAATTAAAATATATTATACAATCAAAATATGTTAACAATTCTTTTAGAATCAATTTCTGAGAGTTCAGTAGTATGCAAGTATATGGGCAAGGAGAAGGAAAAACATACACACGACAACAATTAATTTCACTATTTTTTTTTAATTCACTACAGTATTTTATGAGTATATATTTTTCATCTTGATTTTAATTCTACTAATTGTATCTAGATAATGTTATTTTTAATGCGAATTACAATAAATATATCTCATAAAAAATATATACGCATTAATACTTTCCTGCTGTGGGCATTAAAATAATGGATAGACGGGCACGGGTGGACGCTAGTTTCTATAAAGTTCATTGACGTGCTTAAGTATTTGTTTTACTTTGAATGTAATATCAAAAATAGAAAGATTGAGTTGAACCTTACCTTAAATGTGTGTATCTATGGAGAGGAAGAATAGCAAAATATACACACTGACTTGGATGAACAAATAGAACGACGATGGAATGAAGGAATAAGCATGATGATAGATGAAACAAATGGAAAGAAATATAATTTCGGAAGGATGAAATCAGATTATATTTATATAAAAAGAGTGACCATTCTATTTTTTTACCATTAAAAATAGAAGAAAAAAATGTGGATTGCTTGATAAATTTAATATAATCAAATAGATACAAATTATAGCATATTGTTATATTAAAGAATAATCAACAATGATAAGAACGGTGTACCTTGTAGAATTTGAGAGATGGTTGTTGGAAGAGTGAGTATGAGAAAATTACTACCCTCATTGTCGTTTAGGGTTTTTGAAGTATGTTAATTGTCTAATGGGGAGACACTTAAATAGCTAAACGGCTGAGGGCAAAGACCTCTCGTTGGGCTTAACTGAATGGTCCAACCCATCACGGTCCATTCAGGCACAAAACCCAATCAAACAATTCATCTATTGTGTTTAATAACAATAAACCATAATATAATTAATTAATAATTAATTATGTCAATCCATATTTGATTAATTAAATAATTAACCTAACAATCTCCCACTTGGATGACAATAATTAATTATTAAAAATTTTGATTTTAATATTATAATATCAATAATGATCAAAATATTAATTAATAAAAAAGAAGTAAATTTCAACGCTGCAGAAATTATATCCGATAGAGAAGACAAATTATACATATTAAAACTCACAATGTTATATAAAGAATGATGAATTTAGAGTAACATATTTAACTTCAGAGTAATATGTTATAAAGAACGGCCCAAACATAAGAAAATGCTATTGATAAACCCCCACTAACCCAAAGTATCATAAGACTTACTCATGTGTATAAGTCTATGATTAGTGATTATACTAATAAGTTTTAAATTATAGGTCATGGAATATCTACATAGGTCTAAGAATGGTATTTACATATAGGAATACCTTATTACGAGAGTAATTACATTTAATCATAAGTACCTTTATAACACAATATCATACTCGATAGGAGTATTGATATATACTTGAACTTTCATATTATGACCTGACAAATGTGGACTATTGAAGGCAGAATAACACAATATTATTGCATGCTAAAGAATTATTGTGTCTTTTCAATATCGACCTAAACATCAAATTATGATATTTTCCGAGATTAAGAGAATAATATATATCTCAGTATAATAGAATAAGACTCCGTATAGTTATTTAATAATTTGAAGTCTTATTATAACATGTCATATTTATAATGCACACAAAAAATATATGACAATACGAGAATATAATAATCTAAAATTTTAGATTATATAATTATGTACATATGCACTCCCACTGATCCAATTGAGTAAAGATCTATCAGAGTCCACTAGTATTAATTACTCTGATTATACAATGGGATACTAATTTTACTTTTAGTGCAAAACTATACAGAGAAGTGGTTCTATAATATATCATCATTAGAGTTTTACAAATTCAACCACATATTTTGCACGTAAATAGAATATTATTATTTAAATAATTTCACATGAAAGAATATGATGGTCATATAAAAGATTTACCATCATTTAAGTGAGATTAAATCCTTAAAATTTTAAATATAGGAGTATATACAATATCTTAATAACTCACTCAAAACTCAAATGGTACAACTATAATCACTCACATTTGAGAAACATATTATGTTATACGTAGCGGAAAAAATATGAGACTTTGAATTTAACTATTATTAAGGATTTAACATAAATAGTCATAAACTTTATTACTAACACAAGAATATAATATTCTCAACATAAGTCTCTATAAAGTAATAAATAAATAATATTTATTTCTCAATTTTATACAGCTGACATGTTAAATTCTCCCACTTGATAAAGAATAATAGTTGAACTAAGATTAAAAGTTTTAAAAAAAATTTAAACAAATATTCAACTATTTTCTCAATCACACAATAATCATGTTAAGTAACATCACACCGTTATGGTATGTCTATCACTTACATAATATAAAGAAAATTGAAATCCATTTTTAAAAATTATTTAATTTAATAAAGTATTACATGTCTTTAAAATAATTTCTTATTTCTCAAATTATATTTTCAACAATTTTAAATAAGAAATAAAGCAATGTATGAATATTAGGTCACAGAAAATTTTGATACCGATAAGGTACTCGAACAATAATTTACATAATCATAAATCATAAGTACATTGAACAAAATAAATTATACTAATAATAACATACCGATAGGGTATAATTATTATCAATATACAATTTATTATAATTAAAATAAATTTAATTATTTTATTAAACAAAATTTGTATAATTATACCCACAATAAGTGAGTTACAACTATACGAATTAAGAATGCTTATATTTTATCAAAGATAGAAAAATTTATATAATTGTATCCACGATGGGTGGGGTTACAATTATAGAAATTAATAATGATTAGTTAATTTTCATGATAAAAGTCATAAAAATAATAAGATTTTTAATATATTCATAAAACTAGATTTTTATTTATTTATTTTAGTATATAACTAGAAATCAACGCACTGTCCAATTTTCATTCTATGTAAAAAACTTCAATAAAAAACTCGTGGGTAAAACCCGCCTTGGTTCGTCCCTGCCTCGTTTTTAAGCAAGTTAGGCGGGGCAGTCCAACTTAAGACACCGAGCCGAAAATCACAGTCCTTCCCACCAAAAATGGAAGGTCAAACACGCCGCCCCGGCGGATCGGACCCGTTTTTCCACCCATATCTAGAATATCAAATAAAATATTATAGATAATGGTACTAGTTCATCATAATAGTATAAGTACATGAGATGACATGAAAATGTATCACTAATACTGTTAACAATAGTGAACACATAGAAACATAAAGAAGGAAAAAGACCCATTGGCTTAGGATTTCAATAGAATGAACAAAACTAGAGAATAAGGGTTACACCAAAGTATAAATATTATATGCTAGAAAAATACTAAACTACCCTTACAAAGATACAATATAATAATAATAATAATAATAATAATAATAATAATAATAATAATAATAATAATAGTATCTAACATCCCCCTCAAACTCAAGATTCATTAGTAGGAAACATCGAGAGTTCATCAATAAAAAAACGAAAAACGTTTAACGAAATGCATCTTCGTAAACAAATAAGTATCTTGTAAAGCGGAAGAGACAAACGGTTGAGTAATTGTCTCATGTTGAAGATGATGATGAGTGAAGTGACGATCAATCTCAATGTGATTGATACGTTCATGAAATATCGAGTTGTGGGAAATTTGAGTGGCACTTTTGTTATCACAATACATGGGAGTTAGTTCAGAAAGAATGACACCCATATCATAAAGTAACCAATGTAACCAAACTATTTCAGTAGTGGTGGATGTCATAGTTGTTCTGACTACAGTATAGCGGAAAGAAGCAAAAGATTTGGAAGAATTCCCTTCGGGTTTTTATCGTCTCCACAGGGATCGGTGCAAGGGAAAGAATGTCGTTCAACAATCTCTATGTTTTTAAGCTTGGTTTGAATGGTTTAAAAGCGTAAAATACGGAAAGTAAAAGATAACAAGTAAATAAAGTACGGGAAATAATTCATCAGGAATTGTATTTCATTTGACCCATAAAGTACTAAAAATTCTATCAATCAGTTGTATGCAACCCAAATCACTCATCAATATCCTCACGTATCACCCACAACATAGATTATGTCTAACGTAAAGTTGAGAGAACAATCACATTGTCTCATCGGTGATGTCTCACGCAACTCAACAACACAGAGCATTAAAAAATGATACCCACGTAAATTTAGACCTAAATCTATGTCTAGAGTTTAGAATCTAACATATGTTCATCTTAGATCGAGTTCGAACCGCGTATATGTCTATGGAAATCCAAATCCATTAAGATAAATATTGAAATCAAAGATAACATCGATAAAGATTTGTAAAAGAGATTTTATACAATGATCAATAAATATACATACAATCAAGATAAACTTACTTAAAATACCCTAACAAATAGAAAATACAAAGAAAAGAGCGAAACTAAACCGGTGATTCTCGAGGCGTCAAGACGATTATCACAAATCCAGCTCCGAATCATCAAGACGCAGCTTCTATTGTTGTTTTTGGGCTTATTTTCACAAAGAATGTTGGTGATGGAGTTGGGAGAAAAAAATCCCCAAAACCAGGCCCTAAAAATATGAATGAATGATATTTATAAGGGTTGGAAACACGGACCCGCGCTAAGCCCAAAAATCTGGGCTAAGCACGTGCAGAGTGGGCTAAGCACAAACCGGACTGAGCGTGCTCAGAAAAACAGCGAAAAATCCGAATTTCTTTTTGCCATAACTTGCTAATCGTAATTTCGATTTACGCACGATCAGGAACATTGGAAAGCTTATTCAATGCTCTATATTATAATGACTAAATATCATTGCTTGAATACCTACAAAAATGAGATAAAAATAATCAAACTCAATAATATTTACACGAACCGATAAAAACTACACTAAAATACTGAACGATTAATTATTCACACTAAAGTTTAGGTTATTTCTAGAAAAACTAATGAATTAAGCCAATAAGTGCCAGTTATTCACACTCAAAAACACCAAAATTTGGCACTTATCAACTCTCCCCAACTTAGAACTTGTTTTTCCTCAAACCAGAATCAATCACCCTAAAGAAAACAAAAGCAATTACCAAGCAATCATGATCAACAAGTTTTTACAAACGGAAACAATGTATGGTTCAAATTCAAAACTACAAGCAAAACAATGCTTACCACTAAACTACAACGACACCATGACTATGAAACAAAGTCTAAGCACAAAATACTTGTAAAAAATTCTAAAGCAACAAATTTTCAAAAGTGAATCACACCTAACGCACAACTTCATCAAAGGATGAAGAACAAACATGAGGGATTGAACTCACACACAACAATCATGCAAACATCGATCAAATTATGCATTCATCTAAAAAAAACTCATATTGAAAGTATAAAAGCAAAAATCACAAGGACTTTAAAGGGTTTTAATGTGGCTTGGCTAACAAAGAAGGGTCAATTCTAAAAGTAATTGAAACAAAAACTTGCCTAATCCAATGAGAATGATCATTTCTCACAATCTCAAGCATTCACAAATTTCCTTCACCTTTTCTTTCCTCTTTCATCATTTGTTACAAACTTTGGAACAACTTATTAGCATACTTTATTTGCTATTTTTTTTTCTTTTTCAAGAGTTTTTTTTCTTTCTTTTCTTTTTCAAATTTTCTTTTTCTTTCTCAACCGCGCAACCCACCTTTTCTTCTCCCCAACTTGAATACAACAAATCATGTAATATGAATGCTCCCAACTTATTAGGCAAGGGAAAAAATCCAACCACAAATCATGGTTATGGTTCAAGAAAAATATTAGAATTCATACAAAAATGAGCTCAACACTAACATGGATTCTGACAAATGCTCAAAGGGGGTAAGTAAATTCTCACTCACTCACAAAGTTAATTGACTATTTGGTCAAGTGGTTGTGCTTAAAATTAAACAAAACGCCATGATCCTTTTCATGCTTTCACACAATTCAACACAAATGCAAGATTTAACATAAATCAAATAAGTTAAACAAGAATGTTGGTTGCCTGTGCATATGGTAAACAATGAAAGGTTTCTCACATTTGGGCTATGAACTAAAGTGATTCAAAAATGAACAAGAATTGCAGGAGAATGAATGACATGTTATTTGTACAAAGTCTAAAGTTCATGTTCATGCTATATTGTAGAAAGCACTAAACACATAACTTGACAATGCAACTTTCCTTAAACTTTTTACATTACCATGACATTTCCTTGTTGAACATTTAAACTTGAACAATAACAAAATGCATCCTCAAGCTAATCAAAAACAAAACTTGAGAACAAACACAAAAATTTCTAACAACTTAAAAAAATTAAATTAAACTAACTAGGGGAGTAGGGTCAGCGGACGTAGACTCAGGTGATAGAGACGTGTCTAATCCGGGTTTGCAACTAGTTTTGGGAGACAGGTTACGTCTGGATCTGAGGTGGGTCTATTGTGAGTGGGCCAGATTCGGTGTATGGAGTTTGATGAGTTGTTAAAGGCCCAATCTATCAAGCCTTTGGTCCAAAATTTAGGCCTTAGTGGGTCTGAGAAGACTCTATTGGCAAAGCCCATTTCAATATCAGCTTTACCCCAAGGAACGTTTGTCGTTAACACAAGGTCTAATTCGGTTCCTTTGCCTTTGTCTAACTTTATAATTCATTCCTCTTCTGACGCGATTTCCTCATCGTCTTCTTTTAGTAAGAAGGGTAGTTTTGATCATCAAATCTTAAGTAGTAGTAGAAGGGTTTTTCCCTATGCTGTTCCAAAGGTTGTTTCAGTTAAGGAGGCGCATATCCTAGATTCGATATTAAGGTTCCACTAGGTTATAGATTCGGAAGTCATTCAAGGTAATAAAAGGTTTTAGGCTGAGATGGAATCAAAGGTCTCTAGGAAAGTTTGGGATATCATTAATTCGATAAGGAATTCTGGAGAAGATTGCCTAGGGAATTTCGAAGATGAAATCAGAAAGATGGAACTCAGGGACAAAGAAGGGATTTCAAAAAGGGAGTCTTCAAAATTGGTTGAATAATGAATATTGTTTCTATCAATATTAGAGGGGGAGGTTTGATAGTTAAAAGGAAAAGAATTGCTCGTATGATTCAAATTGGGAAAGTGGATGTGTGTTTTTTGCAGGAATCTAAATTGCCGAAGTTGGACCTTGAGCTTGCTTCTTCATTCTGGGGTAACTCTGATGTGGAATGGTCTGAGTCCGGAGCCGTTGGATTGGCAGAAGGTATTGTTATCTTGTGGAGGAAGGGTTTGCTGGGGTTAAATTGCAGCTTTAGGGGTGAAGGGTTCGTGAGTTTGAACACTAAATGGGATGGTCGTGATTTGTTCTTTGTTAACGTTTATTCTTCATGGCACCTTTCTCTTAAAAGAAAGCTTTGGTGAGATTTGTTAAAGGCTAAAGCTTGTTTTGGTAGAGGGGCCTAGATTATAGGTGGAGACTTTAACTCTGTTACTTGTAGTGTGGAGAGGAAATGGGTGGTTAGTGGCGGGCGCAAAGCGGAGATAATGGAGTTCTTAAGCTTCATTAATAATCTTGGTTGTATTGATGTTCCTTGCGTGTGTGGGGGGGGGGGGGGGGGGACTTTCACATGGTTCAATAGGGTAGGTACGACTATGAGCAGATTGGATAATTTCTTCTTGTCTGAGGATTTAATCATTAAGTGGAATATTTTGAGTCAGAACGTGGGAAAAGGGGAGTTGTCTGACCATTGCCCTATTTGGTTGACGGTTTGCAAACCCGACTGGGGACCTAAGCTATTTAAGTTCAATAACAGTTGGTTAAAGCATCCTGATTTCAAGGCGTTCATGGATTCTGAATGGATATCTTTCAAGATAGTATAAAGGGGAGACTATGTTCTGAAAGAGAAGGTGAGGCTTTTGAAGTCGAGTTTGAAAAGGTGGAATTTGGAAGTCTTTGGTTGTAATCTTACCGGATCAGAATTAGATCAGCAGCCAGCAACACGTCGTGAGCTCCTTTATTCGCCGATGGTGATCGTTTGCATTGCTCGGGCGTCTGCCCTTTTTCTTTTTTTTTTTGTACTGACTTATTTTCTGTTTACTATCGCAGGCCAGATGTTGAATGTGCATGAACGCATCATGAAGCTTGAGGCCACCAAAGGTGCGAAGAAAGCCACCAAGGGTAGGATCTCCCAGGTCCAGCAGATGTTGAAGCCTGACGATGGGGCAAATATCTCCTCTTCCCCCAGTGTATCCAGTCTCCTCCCCCTGCAGGAGACCCCTTCTAAGAGACCACTCACTGAGGAGCCCATTCTTGTCGACCTCAAGGAGAGTGTGTCTGTAGAGAAGTTCGTGTTGCCCCCTTGCCACATCCATCGGGATATCTTCTTCAGGAACAACTCCCCGACTGTGGGCGAGGTTGAAACCAAGGCGATCATGGGGATCGACAGGGTGGCCCGAAGGAGGGCGTTAACCGAGGATCTGGCTGCCATGATGAGGATCTTCGGGATGGCCTTGGTCCTTAATGATGAAACCAACCCGACCTCTGAACTAAAAAAACTGCGGGCCGAGAACTCCATCCTTGAGGCGGAGAGCGATCTGCAAGTAGCTGCTTAACTCTCTCTTTGTTTAGTTGGTTGGCCTGCACGCCATTTGAATTGTTTTGTTCAGCCTGCGTGCCATAGTTTAGTAGTCGACTTTTCCCGGCCTGCGTGCTAGGGGCTTTAACTTTGTAATTTTTGAACATAAGGTTTGCCCGACATAATGCATTTTGTCTGTCTTTTGATATATTTATATTTTGTGTGTGCTGCTTGTATGTCGAATACGTATTTTATATTTGCATGTTTTGTTAAGTATTTGGGGCCTTTGCTCGACGTTGTTGGTCCTCGACAGTGTAGGGAACTAGTCGAGTGGTCAGAGTCGTATTCTGAACTTCGACGAAGCTAAGAGCTCGATCGAGGTCTTTGCTTCGAGGCATGAACTTCCCATCGCGAGCTGCGCGTTCTGCCTAGTTGGTACGACAATGGTGGAGCTCGGTGGATGTGTCCCCATCGGATCAAGAGTTTGCTCGCACACCAAGAGCGGGCCCTTGTCTTCTTATTTCGAGTTTAGGAGTCGCGCTTGTACCTTAGTGCGCTCCTGTGGTCATGACGCAAATAGGTCGCGGGCAGTGTTTAACTGTAGTACTATTTAAGCTTTTCAGTGTTCCATGGTCGAGCAAGTTCCTCCCCATACAGGTTTTTGAGGTAGTAGGCTCTGGTCCCCATTTTCGCGCGGACGCGATAGATCCCTTCCAGTCACGGTGAGCTTGCCTTCACGCGAATCTTTCTGGCTCCTTCGCAGGACTAGGGTGCCCACCTAAAATTCACGTTTGGTGACTTTGCTGTCATGTTGCAAAGTTATCTTCTGTTTGAGCGAGGCTTCGCGGAGGGATGCCCCCGACTAGATCTCTTTGACTAGGTCGAGCTCCTCCCTTAAGGGCTCGTCGTTGGTCTCCATGTAGATGGGGGACTCAGTCCTCCTCGAGGGTTCCCTTATTTCAACCGGAACACTGCCTCTGTTTCGTAGGTCAGTCAGAACGGGGTCTCCCCTGTGGTCGAGTGTCGGGTCGTTCTGTAGGCCCAGAGCACGCTGTGCAACTCCTCGACCCACCTTTTCTTGGCGTCGCCCAATCTTTGTTTCAGCCCTCGTAGGATCACTCTCTTTGCGGCTTTGGCCTGCCCGTTCATTTGCGGGTGCTCGACCGATGTGAAGTGTTGCTTCGTGCCCAGCCTGGTAATGAAGTCTTAGACGTTCTTGTCGGTGAATTGTGTCCCGTTGTCGGTGACGATTTCTTGGGGTACGCCGAACCGGGCAAGTATATTCCTTTTGTAGAAACGGAGTATGTTGTGGGCCGTGATTTTGGCTAAGGCTTCGGCCTATATCCACTTAGTGAAGTAGTCGACGCCGACTATCAAATACTTGTTTTGGTATGACCCTATGGTGAAGGGCCCGAGGATGTCCATCCCCCACCAGGCAAATGGCCATGGGGATGAGAGGGTTTTGAGCTCATTGGACAAGGCTAGGTGCAAGTCCCCGTGTCGCTGGCATTTGTCGCACTTTTTGACGTGCTCCTTGGCGTCTTGCTGCATGGTGGGCTAGTAGTACCCTGCCCGCAATACTTTACAGACTAGGGACCATCCGCCGAAGTGCTGTGCGTTGATCCCTTCGTGGATCTCCTGGAGTACGTTGGGGACCTTAGACTCCTCGACGAATTTAAAGAGGGGGATGGAGAAACCCCGCCGGTATAACTTGTCCTCGACAATGGCATACGAGCAGGTATGTCGCTTAACTATGCTAGCCTCCTTGGGGTCATCGGGGAGTTTCCCTGAGCCGAGGTATTTGTATATCGGGGTCATCCAGCAGTGGCTGTCATCGATGGTGTTCACGTTGGCAATCGAGGTGGGTTTGTTCCCGCCTTTTTGGATGACGGATTTGTTCCCGCCTTTTTTCTTCGTGCTCGCCAGCTTAGATAGGATTTCTGCCCGGGTATTGTGTTCGCGCGGGACGTGACGCACTTCCGCCGAGATGAATTTTTTCATCTTCTCTTTTACTAGGGCCAAGAACTCGATGAGGCTGTCGTTCTTGGCTTGGTACTCTCCCCTCACCTGGGAGGCCACGAGCTGGGAGTCGATAAATATTTTTACCTCTTTCGCGCCGAGGTCCTCGGCCAAGCGTAGTCCGGCGAGGAAGGCATCGTATTCGGCCTGGTTGTTAGATGTCGGGAAGGATAATATGAGAGAGACCTCAATCAAGATGCCTTCCTCGTTCTCTAGGATGATGCTTGCTCCGCTTCCCGCCGAACTGGATGCCTAGTCGACGTAGATCGTCCAATTCTGGGATCCGTCAGTCGAGGGTTCTGGGGTGGTCATCTCCGCGACGAAGTCGGCTAGTACTTGAGCCTTCAGGGCCTTCCTACCCTCGTACTGGACGTCAAAATCGGAGAGGTCGAACGACCATTTGAGCATCCTGCCTGCCATGTCGGGCCGGTCGAGGAGCTGCCTCACGGGTTGGTCCGTATTTACCCTGATCGCGTGTGCCAAAAAGTAGTGTCTTAAAATTCTGGCCGTAATGACGAGGGCCAGAGCAACCTTTTTTATCTACTGGTACCTAAGCTCGGGGCCTTGGAGGGCTTTACGGGTGAAGTATATAGGCTTCCATCCATCAGGGGTTTCCCTCATAAGAGCCGCACTGACCGCCTCAATTGTGATGGCGAGGTACAAGTACAACATCTCCCCATTTTCTAGTCGCGAGAGGACCGGGGGCTGCGAAAGGACTTGTTTGAGGTGGAGGAGTGCTTGTTCGCACTCCTCGGTCCACTTGAATGTGGCTTTTTTGCGTAGGAGTTTGAAAATGGAAGTGCGTGTTGCACCGATTTGGCCACGAAGCGGGACAGCGAGGTGAGCACCCCGTTTAGTGATTGGATCGATTTTTTCGAGTTCGGCGTTGGGAACTCAGAGAACGCCTTACAATTGTCGGGGCTTGCTTCGATTCCTTGTTCTGTGAGATAGAACCCGAGGAACTTGCCTGCTTGGACACCGAAGGTGCATTTCTCCGGGTTGAACCTAATCTTGCATCTCCTCACCGTGTCGAAGACTCTTTTGAGATGGGCAGTGTGGTCGACCTCTTCTCGTGATTTTACGATCATGTCGTCCATGTAAACCTCGAGTATGTCTCTGATCTCGCCGCTGAAGACTTTGTTCATCATCAGTTGGTAGGTTGCGTCGACATTCTTCAGACCGAAGGGCATTACGTTGTAGTAATAGTTGCCTGACTCAGTCATGAAGGCCGTGTACTGCTTGTCGGCTTTCGCCATGGGAATTTGAATGTATCCCGAGTACACATCCATGAAAGATAGCAAATTAAAACCTGCAGAATTATTCACTAGTTTGTCGATGTTAGGCAATGAGTATGCATCTCTTGGGCATGCCCGGTTAAGATCAGTGTAATCAACGCACATTCTCCACTTTCCATTATTCTTTTTAATAAGTACAACATTGGATAACCAGGTTGTGTACTGGGCTTCTAAAATAAAGTTCGCCTCTAAGAGATCTTTTACAGCCTTTTCAGCAGCATCCGCTTTCTCGGGAGACTGTCTATGCCTATGTTGTACTATAGCCCTAGCGGTCGAATCTATTGTGATTTGGTGGCAGGCCACATCTGGGTTGAGGTCGGGCATCTCTGCAGCGGTCCATGGGAACAGGTAAGTATTCTCTCTAAGGCAGACCCTCAGCTGTTTCCTCGCCAGGTCGGGGAGGCCCATGCCTATCTTCACGTTCCTGTCCGGGTCATCCTCGAGGGTGATGAGCTCAAAGTCTCAATTTGAAATGGGCGCATGGGGTGAAGAGGCTGCCCGTTGTCTTCAATTGGAGGGGTGTGATCCACTACCTCATTCTGCTCCTGCTTGCAGGGGAAATGGTTGTCAAGGTCGACCGCGTTGACATGCGGGAGTGGCTTCTGCTCCTCATCCTAGGCTGACTTACCCGCAGCCTTGGACTTGATGTTGATCGAGTTCAAACCCTTAGTTGCAGCCTGATAACATCTCCTGGCGGCCTCAATATCCCTGTGGAGGGTGACGACACAGCCCCTGGTCGTGTAGTACTTCATCTTTAGGTGGATTGTAGATGGCACAGTTGTGAGCTCGACTAGGGTCGGCCTTCCCAGGATGCACTGGTATAGAGAGGGGCACTCCACTACCAGGAAGCGGACCTTAACTTGTCGGGCAGTATCGTCGTTCCTAAACGTGACCATTAGCTCGACGTAGCCCTGCGGTCTGGTTGTAATACCCCGTATTTTAATTACTCTGGATAATATTAGTTGTGATCAACTGAGTTCCAGTGTACTCTGAGAAATTATCTGCAAAGATAATTAGAGTAACGGTTGAGCTCAGAGCAAATCTAATTAATATTATCTGACTCTGAGATATTTTAATATTTGGAACTTTAGAGACTTTTTGGGCAATTAGTAGTATACTAACTAATGATATTTTCCTATTTCAATTCTTTCTTCTCATTTTCCAAAGAAGGAGACATTTGGAGTAAGGGAAAGAAAAGAGAAGGAAAGGAAAAGAGAAAAAAAACTTGGAAGAGAAAAAGCTCAAGAACACAAGATCTTCAACCATCATCTCATCTTCTTCATCATCATCCTCTGGTTAAGGTGGGTTCTAGATAGATGCTCTAGATGTAGAATTTCATGAGATTTAGAGTTAGGTTGGAATGGTGAGAAAATGAGTAAAAATGTAAAAATCATGAATTTAACGGATGAAATACAATATAATTGTTGTTAAATGCTTGTTGTTATGATCATATTATGTTTTGATGGTTATAATAAGGTTTGGATGTGTTTTGATTGGAAAACCATGGATTTTGGTGAAGAACAGCGCTGTTGGGATGTTGGGTTTTCCAAGCTTCGCCTAGCGAACCTGGGGCGAGTCTCAGCGAATAGATTTTCGAGGGTTCGCCTAGCGAACCCGGCAGAGAAGGTTAGCGAAGGTTCGCCAACTGCGTTCGCCTAGCGAACTTTAGGACTTTTCAGTGCTGGTTGGTTCTGCCTTGCTTCACTGAGATGTTCGCGAAGCGAAAGGCGAGGCGAATGTTCGCCAGGGAGTTCGCAAAGCAAACTTTATGTCTGTTTTTGTTCTGTTTGTTTCTTCGCCAGGAGCTTCGCCTAGCGAAGGTTGGAGCGAATGTTCACTGGGAAGTTCGCCTAGCAAACATGGCAGTTTTTCCTACTTTGTTTCCTTCATAACTTTTTAACCGTGACTCCAATCGGGGCGTTCTTGGTACCGATGGAGAGCTTTGAGAATACTCTAGATAATGGAAGTGGAAAATACTGGTGTTGATGCCGATTAAATAAATGGGGGAGAACCGTGAATTTACGTACTTTGGGGGTACGTTGAATTATGTGTTTCCATTATGTATTTGATGACTATTTTTGACTATGCTCTTATTGTTGAACATGTTTGCGTATGTATGCATGCTAAGTATGAAATAGGTAGAGTGAGGATTATTATCGTAACCAACGTAGGAAAGTGTGGAATGACATAGAATGAATAAACACTAGTATGGAACATGTATGCTAACCTTGGGGTTGTGATAAGGCGTCATGGCCTTGTGATCGTCTAATGCGATCACGTTTGTGTGTGAGATCACGTAATCGTAACCGGTTATTTTGTGAGTGCGTTTCATGGGTCTCGAGCTCCTCTGAAACATGTGCACAACTACTTGGCAGGTTTGATTCCCGCGTGCAGTACGAATGGCGCTCTAGGAGCGTATGCTTGTGACGGTTAATGGCCCGTGTGAAGTGACAGTTAATGGTCCGTAGAACCCGAATCCATTCGTATGTCAAGTAGGTTACCCGGATCCATGACTCGGGTCAAATTCTAGTCGTAGAACCGGACGGGAAAAGGGGATGCCTTGGTGTGGTTACCGATTAGTGATAGTGTGAGTTGATGAACTCATGACATATTTCCATATAGTGTGTGTGTACTCAAAGTCACCCCCTTCCCTTTTGACTTGAGTTAGGTTTGTTAGAACCTTGTAAAGCCGAGAGGACTATAAGATAGCGAACTCACTGAGATTTGATGTATCTCACCCCACGTTGTTGTTTACATCACAGGTGCTACAGGTTCGACGAAGGGTAAGGACAAAGTGGTTTGACTTTTCCTTACAGATCGTAGCTTTTGAGATGGCATGGCTTCCGCTATGGCGTTTTATTTTGAGATCATTGTATTGATCTAGTTCTTAGTGCATTTTGGGACATCTTGTATATGTTATGCCGTAGACTTTAGAACTTTGTATTCAGGGCATTTAATGTATATAATGTGTTAACTAGGAACTTATGCTATTTCAGTACCAAATACTTGGATTCATGTATAATATATATGCTTTGATGTATGTTGTTATATATGGGTGTTATAGTTGGTATCAGAGCAGGTCGTATCCTCGACCTAGCCATGAAATAGTATAAGTATTTCTTTCCGTTTCATATACGTTGTGTCGCCATTGGTCTTACGTGTTATGCTTATGGTATTGAGCCTGATAAACTTAATCCTATCTGTATGACATTTAGGAACATGGCCGACGGGCGCAGAAACAACCGTGGGAGACTGAGAACTACTCCAACAGGGACAAATCCGCCAGGGGACGAAGGGAATGCCCCTTTGTATCAATTTATGCAACAGATGCAGCAACAGCAGAATCAGTTTGTGCAACAAATGGTACAGCAAATGGTTGGTGGCGTGCATCCTCCAGTGGTTGTTCCCGAAGCTGCAGGGGGAACCTTTAGGGATTTCATTCGAATGAATCCTCCGGAGTTTTAGGGAGGGTTAGATCCAGTAAAGGCTCATGAATGGATATCCGGTATGGAGCGTATTTTCTTGATAGTTCAGTGCAGTGAGGAAAATAAAGTTGTTTTCGCTTCTCACTTGTTGAAGGGTCCTGCCATGAGGTGGTGGGAGAGTGCTTCGGCCTTAATGACAATTCAAGAGGTATCGAAAGTATGGGAGCAGTTTAAGATAAATTTTATGGAGAAGTATTTCCCAAGTTCCTTAAGGTCTCAGAAGGAATTTGAGTTTCAACAGTTGAGACAAGGCAACTTGACCGTGGCTTCTTATGCAGAAAAGTTCGAGGTTATGGCTACTTATTCTAGGCAGGCTATGTATGCTCCTGATGAGAGGTGGAAGTTTGATCAGTTTCTTTTTGGTTTGAGGGCTGAAATTTCACATAGCGTGTCTCAGAGGGAATTCACTAACTATGCTGAATTGTTACGACATTGTTATGTGGCGGAGCATAGCTTAAAGAAAGTGCAAGCAGAAGGAGAGTTGAGTAGGGTGAATCAAAATGATCATGGGAGATCGAATCAACCATTTAGACCAAGGCAACAATCTTTCAAAGGGAAGCAAGTTCAGAGTTCTAGGACTAGTGCACCTCCTGTATGTCGTATTTGCGGTAGGAATCATCAGGGAAGATGTGGCATCGAAGGTGTGAGGTGTTATCAGTGTCAGAAGTTGGGCCACTTAGCGAGGGATTGTCCTCAGAAGAGGAAACAGACGCAAGAGAAGAATACCGGGCGAGTGTATACCTCGGATGCAAGGAAAGTAAAAGGCGATAACTCTTTGATTGCTGGTACGTGTTTTGTGAATGGAAATCCTTGCTTTGTTTTATTTGATTGTGGAGCTACACACTCTTTTGTATTGATGCAATGTGTAAAGCGGCTTGGGTTGCAAGCGGTTCCTTTGTCTCCACCCATGGTGGTTACTACTGCCATGGATGAGATGGTTGAAACACCTTTAATGTGTGAAAATTGTATTTTATCTGTGGATGGAAGAGTTTTCCAGATTGATTTGATTTGCTTACCGCTTAAGAAAGTGGATGTTATTCTGGGAATGGATTGGCTTTCAGTTAATTTGGTATTTATCGGGTGTGAAGAAAAACTAATCATTATTCCATCTACTGAAGCTACTCCGAAGGATGTGTTAACTACTATTTTGGAAGGTACGGTTGGAATGATAAATTTCTTGTTTGAGGAGGAAAAATCTGTTCTTTTGATTCGTACTAAGGAGGAGGGTAGTAACCTTCAAGTCTTGAGTATTCCGGTAGTTTGTGACTTTCCTGAATTTTTCCCCGAGGATATCACTTCTCTTCCTCCGGAACGGGAGGTGGAATTCTCTATTGACCTGATACCTGGAATGGCTCCAATATCCGTTTCTCCGTATCGGATGGAACCACTTGAATTAAGAGAATTAAAGGATCAATTGGAAGAGTTATTGGCTAAGCATTTTGTTCGACCCAGTGTTTCGCCCCGGGGAGCTCCAGTGTTATTGGTAAAGAAAAAGGATGGTGGAATGCGGTTGTGTATTGATTACCGTCAGCTGAATAAGGTCACCATCAAGAATAAATACCCATTACCAAGGATAGACGATCTGTTAGATCAATTGAAAGGAGCCTATGTGTTCTCGAAGATTGATTTACGGTCGGGTTATCATCAGATTCGTGTGAAGAGTTCAGATGTACCAAAGATTGCGTTTAGAACCCGTTATGGTCATTATGAATTTTTGGTGATGCCTTTTGGTGTGACGAATGCTCCGGCAGTTTTCATGGATTATATGATTTGGATATTTCAACCTTATTTGGACCAATTTATGGTGATTTTCATTGATGATATTCTTATCTATTCTCGTGATCCTCAAGAGCACGGAGAACACCTAAGAATCGTTTTATCCATCTTACAAGAAAAACAAATTTTTGCCAAGTTAAGCAAGTGTGAGTTTTGGATGTCGGAGGTGAATTTTCTCGGATATGTCATATCTCATGGAGGAGTAGCGGTTGATCCATCAAAAGTTGAAGCCGTGATAAATTGGGAGAGACCGAAGAATGTGTCTGAAGTAAGAAGCTTTTTGGGATTAGCAGGTTATTATAGAAGGTTTATTAAAGGCTTTTCCCAACTGGCTTTACCGATGACGAGACTTATTCGGAAGGATTATTCGTATGAATGGGATTTGGATTGTGAGCAAAGTTTTATGAGCTTGAAAGAGAGATTGACGATCGCTCCTATTTTGGTTATTCCTGATCCTAGCAAGTCATATGAGGTATATTGTGATGCATCGAAGATGGGATTAGGAGGTGTGTTAATGCAAGATGGACATGTAGTGGCTTATGCTTCTAGAGAGTTGAAAGTCCATGAAGAGAATTATCCAACGCATGATTTAGAATTGGCGGCAGTTGTATTTACTTTGAAAGTGTGGCGTCACTATTTGTATGGTGTACGTTTTGAGATGTTTAGCGACCACAAGAGCTTAAAGTACCTCTTTGATCAGAAGGAGTTGAACATGCGTCAAAGGAGGTGGATGAAGTATTTGAAAGATTATGACTTGGAGCTAAAATACCATCCGGGTAAAGCGAATAAGGTGGCGGATGCATTGAGTAGGAAAGTGTTGCATAGTGCTGACTTGATGATGCTAGAGTATGCCTTAATGGAAAAGTTTAGAGATCTAAATCTTCAATTTAATTGGACTCCAAATTGTGTGGTTATGGGAAATTTGAATATCACTTCTACTCTTCGGGAAGAAATCTAACAAGAGCAAGGGTTAGATGAGAAGTTACAAGAAGTGTTAGTGCAACCGGGTTTTGTGCGAGCTACCGACGGAGTTATTGTATTTAACCAAAGGATTTGTGTTCCGGATAACACGGAGTTAAAAAGGAGGATTTTGGAATAAGTGCATAAGGGTGCTTTTACTATACATCCGGGATCTTCAAAGATGTACCAAGACCTAAGGAGGGCCTATTGGTGGTCCGGGATGAAAAAGGATATTGCGGTGTATGTGTCGGGATGTGCGGTGTGCCAACAAGTGAAGATCGAGCACCAAAGACCGGGTGGCTTGTTGTAACCTTTAGAAATTCTGGTGTGGAAATGGAATAGTATTTCGATGGACTTCGCGGTGGGTTTACCCCGTGCGCAAGGTGGTTATGATTCGATTTGGGTAATTGTAGATCGGTTGACGAAGTCTGCTCATTTCTTGGCCATAAAGACTACTTATAAGGCGAGTCATCTCGCAAGGTTGTTCATTTCAGAGATAGTGATATTGCATGGTATTCCTACTAGTATTATTTCGGATAGAGATCCGAAGTTTACTTCGAGATTTTGGAGAGCTTTTCAACAAGCAATGGGAACGAAGTTATGTTTGAGTACTTCGAATCACCCGCAAGCGGATGGTCAGACGGAACAGACAATACAAACTATGGAGGATATGTTGAGAGCTTGTGTACTTGGAAGTGGAGGAAATTGGATAGAACTTTTGCCATTGATTGAATTCTCTTATAATAACAGTTATCATGCAAGTATTGGTATGGCACCTTATGAGGCATTATATGGAAGGAAGTGTAGGACACCTTTGTGTTGGGCAGAAGTTGGTGAAGATAGAATGTTGGGACCCGAGATTATTCACGAAACTACGGAGAAAATTAGGATGATCCGTGATAAGGTCAAACAAGCACAAGATCGTCAGAAGAGTTATGCGGATAACCGTAGAAGACCTTTAGAATTTGACGAAGGTGATCACATGGTTTTGAAAGTTACTCCGAGACTGCGGTTGAAAGGACCGTTTCGGTCGCGGAAGTTAAGTTCGAGATATGTGGGACCGTATCAAATTTTGGAAAGAGTTGGGGAAGTAGCTTACAGATTGGCCTTGCCGTCTTCTCTGTCGGAGATGCACGACGTTTTTCATGTGTCTCAGCTTCGAAAGTTTGTCCCAGATCCTCTTCAGCCAATTTTACCGGATACAATTGAGATAGAAGCAGATTTAACATTTGAGCCTCAACCGAATCGTATCACCGGAAGAGAAACTAAAGTATTAAAGAATAAAGAGATTCCTCTTGTTAAGGTCCAGTGGGATGAGACGCATCCGGGTGATGCAACTTGGGAATTGGAATCGGAGATGCGGGAAGTCTATCCTCATCTTTTCAGGTAATTATTTTAAATTCGTGGGCGAATTTCTATTTAAGCGGGGGAGGATGTAATACCTCGTATTATAATTACTCTGAATAATATTAGTTGTGATCAACTGAGTTCCAGTGTACTCTGAGAAATTATCTGCAAAGATAATTAGAGTAACGGTTGAGCTTAGAGCAAATCTAATTAATATTATCTGACTCTGAGATATTTTAATATTTAAAACTTTAGAGACTTTTTGGGCAATTAGTAGTATACTAACTAATGATATTTTCCTATATCAATTCTTTCTTCTCATTTTCCAAAGAAGGAGACATTTGGAGTAAAGGAAAGAAAAGAGAAGGAAAGGAAAAGAGAAAAAAAACTTAGAAGAGAAAAAGCTCAAGAACACAAGATCTTCAACCATCATCTCATCTTCTTCATCATCATCCTCTGGTTAAGGTGGGTTCTAGATAGATGCTCTAGATGTAGAATTTCATGAGATTTAGAGTTAGGTTGGAATGGTGAGAAAATGAGTGAAAATGTCAAAATCATGAATTTAACGGATGAAATACAATATAATTGTTGTTAAATGCTTGTTGTTATGATCATACTATGTTTTGATGGTTATAATAAGGTTTGGATGTGTTTTAATTGGAAAACCATGGATTTTGGTGAAGAACAACGCTGTTGGGATGTTGGGTTTTCCAGGCTTCGCCTAGCGAACCTGGGGCGAGTCTCAGCGAACAGATTTTCGAGGGTTCGCCTAGCGAACCCGGCAGCGAAGGTTAGCAAAGGTTCGCCAACTGCATTTGCCTAGCGAACTTTAGGACTTTTCAGTGCTGGTTGGTTCTGCCTTGCTTCGCTGAGATGTTCGCGAAGCGAAGGGCGAGGCGAATGTTCGCCTGGGAGTTCGCGAAGCGAACTTTATGTCTATTTTTGTTCTGTTTGTTCATTCTCCAGAAGCTTCTCCTAGCGAAGGCTGGAGCGAATGTTCGCTGGGAAGTTCGCCTAGCGAACATGGCAGTTTTTCCTACTTTGTTTCCTTCATAACTTTTTAACGGCGACTCCAATCGGAGCGTTCTTGGTACCGATGGAGAGCTTTGAGAATACTCTAGATAATGGAAGTGGAAAATACTGGTGTTGATGCCGATTAAATAAATCGGGGAGAACCGTGAATTTACATACTTTGGGGGTACGTTGAATTATGTGTTTCCATTATGTATTTGATGACTATTTTTGACTATGCTCTTATTGTTGAACATGTTTGCGCATGTATGCATGCTAAGTACGAAATAGGTAGAGTGAGGATTATTACCGTAACCAACGTAGGAAAGTGTGGAATGACATAGAATGAATAAACATTAGTATGGAACATGTGTGCTAACCTTGGGGTTGTGATAAGGCGACATGGCCTTGTGATCGTCGAATGCGATCACGTTTGTGTGTGAGATCACGTAATCGTAACCGGTTATTTTGTGAGTGCGTTTCATGGGTCTCGAGCTCCTCTAAAACATGTGCACAACTACTTGGCAGGTTTGATTCCCGCGTGCAGTACGAATGGCGCTCTAGGAGCGTATGCCTGTGACGGTTAATGGCCTGTGTGAAGTGACGGTTCATAACGGTTAATGGCCCGTTGAACGCGAATCCATTCGTATGTCAAGTAGGTTACCAGGATCCATGACTCGGGTCGACTTCTAGACGTAGAAGCGGATGGGAAAAAGGGATGCCTTGGTGTGGTTACCGATTAGTGATAGTGTGAGTTTATGAACTCATGACATGTTTCCATATAGTGTGTGTGTACTCAAAGTCACCCCCTTCCCTTTTGACTTGAGTTAGGTTTGTTAGAATCTTGTAAAGCCGAGAGGACTATAAGATAGCAAACTCACTGAGATTTGATGTATCTCACCCCACGTTGTTGTTTACATCACAGGTGCTACAGGTTCGACGAAGGGTAAGGACTAAGTGGTTTGACTTTTCCTTACAGATCGTAGCTTTTGAGATGGGATGGCTTCCGCTATGGCGTTTTATTTTGAGATCATTGTATTGATCTAGTTCTTAGTGCATTTTGGGACATCTTGTATATGTTATGCCGTAAACTTTAGAACTTTGTATTCAGGGCATTTAATGTATATAATGTGTTAACTAGGAACTTATGGTATTTCAGTACCAAATACTTGGATTCATGTATAATATATATGTTTTGATGTATGTTGTTATATATGGGTGTTATACAGGTGGTGGTGCCATTGAGACCCTGCAGGTCTGAGCTAACATACGGGGTAAAATGTGCCTCGTCGAGCTGGAGGGTAGTGAATAGATGGGCATACATTATGTCCATTGAGCTCCCTTGGTCGACCAAGATGCGGCGGACGTCAAAGTTCACCAGATGTGCTCTGATCAAGAGGGGGATGTTGGAGTTAGGGGTGCCGCCCGACAATTCTTCGAGGTAGAAGGCGATGGGGTTCGACCTTCCCTGGACCTTCTTAAAGGTGGCATTTTACGCTGAGCTCACCTCTATCAACTCGTCAAACTTCTGCTTGATCGACTCCACCAAGCCTTTGTTGAACCCTCCGTCGGATATGACCATGGCGGCGGGGAAGCTTTCCCATGGGCTATGATCGGTTACAGGCGTGCCAGGCTCGCACAGAAAGTAGAAGTCCTCTGGTCGGGTGACATACAGGGCAACTTGTAGGCCGTTATCGCCGGAGAATGGGGTCGCCTCCTCGACCCTTTTCGTCTCCTGGGTCTCTTGTCTGGGGGCTTCGCTCCTCTTTGTGTACTACTTAAGGTGCTCCTCTTTGATCAAGATTTAGATGGCATCCTTGAGGTGGATGCAATCCTCCATGACATGCCCATGGATCCTGTGGAACCGATAGTACTTGGACTTGTCGACGTTTGGTTTAGGGGGCGTCGGCCTCGGGAAGCGGACACCACCTCGCTGAAACTCCGAGTTGATGCACTCGGCCAGGATGCGCTTGCGATGAGCTGTGAGTAGCGTGTACTCAGTGAAACGGTTTGTTGACCCCCTCTGTTCTCGGGTGTCTCAGGGCCGTTCCTCTCTTCTTCTTTCCCTGCCTCATCGGGGAGCGGTGGAATCCTCGTGCCTGGAGCTCTTGGCACCCTCTTGATTCCGCGAGTCGCGGGCGTAGTGGGAGGCCTCTAACTCCTCATACTGGATGTATGTCTGGGCCTTGTGGAAGAGTGCGTCTAAGGTGTTGGGCCTTTCAATGCCGACTGCCTTGGCGAACTCGGTGCGAGGTCGCAGTCCTCGTTCGATTAAAAATCTCTTTATGTCGTTCGAGGTGGATACTTAGACAGCTTCTCGGTTGAATCTCTCTATGTAATCCCGGAGAGATTCGTCTTTTCCCTGGATGATGGATTTCAGGGATGCTTCCGTCTTCGGGTGGCGCTAGGAAAGGGTGAAGTGCCTAAAAAACTGCCTCTTCAGCTCCATCCAAGAGGTGATGAACTCGGGCGCGAGGCTCTTGTACCACGCCATAGCACCCTTCCTCAGGGTAGTGGGGAAGAGCCTACACTTGATGGCTCCCCGGGTGTCCCGGTAGTCGAGCATCGCATTGATGCTTTCAATGTGGTAGTCTGGGTCGGTCGTACCATCATATGTCGCCAAGGGTAGGGTTTTTCCATCTCGACAGAAAAGGGAGTCTCCATGATGTCCCTGGACAGCGATGTGCGCTGGTCGTCCTCGTCGCTCTTCATCTCAATTGGCGACACCCTTGTAAGTTTAACACCCAGTCGCTAATTAGATTGGAGACACAATGAGATGTCTCCAATCCAATTGGCGACACCTCTCAAGCTCATCTCAAAGTGGGGTACTTTGGAAAATAATTTGAAATGAGGAGTATATTGGGATTTTTTTTGAAAAACTGGATTATTTTAGTAAAAATTTCTCCAAATTTCAGACATGTTAACAAAAAATAAACAGCTAAATCAAAATTCATTACTAATGTCTTCACATGATTCATCAACACCATCTTCATTTGGGTGATCAGTTTTATTACTGGCTTGGGTGGATGAGAAGAAGATGCAACAAATCCTAAATGATTCGTTAACAATGAAAGTTTATTATTTGTTTCAATCATCTCTTTTTCTTGTCGTTGCAATTATTGCTTGATCTCCAACTTATCTTGTTCTTGTCTTTGCAATGATGCATTGAGAGCATGTACCTGACTTCTCAAATCATCAACCTCTTGAGAGTTACTCGAAAGACTTGGTTGAGTTGATAATAGAACCAAAGTCTTGGCAACTGTTCTAAGTTTGACATCCTTATGAACGACTCCCTACACTAATTGAGTTTGAACTTCTCAAACAAGTCTAAGTCGCAAAGAATAAGCAGGGGGGAAAATTACCTATTTGTGCAAGCACGCAAGTGCCTTGAACATGCAATACGCATACCACTGAAGCTCGTTGATATCAATTTTGCTTTTCAAAAGCTACACATTACAGTATTTTCATTACAAAATTATCATTACAAAATTAAACAAATCGAAAATGGTTAAAAGGTAAATCCATTTCACACAAAAACAATTTCTTTTTTCCACAACCTAAATTGAGAAGCTAAAATTAGCTCCATCAAAGATGAAGTCCAAAGAGAGAACCTAAATTGAGAAACTTAATACTGAAAGATGCTTAAAGGGAAATACATTTCATGAAGTTGATTCATTGATTAAATAAAAAATGTTGAGAGCTCTAAACAAAAAACAATTTTCTTTTCTCAAAGTAAAATACAAATTACAGGCAATTTCAACAATTACCTCAGGTCTCTCATACTCAACATGTTCTAAAACAAAGCAATTAGTGTTGCCACTTTTGAAAGAACCTTCAAACTTTATAATAAAGTTTTTACCCTAACACATGATAAATTTATGAACAATAGCAGTGTCATACCCCAAAACTTACCCTTAGATATTCTGATCTTTTTCATATCATTTTACATCAGTCATTTTGCACTTTTTTAGTTAAACATCTCAGTATTCATTAAGCATGCATTTTTAGTCGATTTTACCATTCCATGCCATTTTCTTTTTATGTTTTATTTTGTTGTTATTTAGATAATTATCTTAGATTATTTAAAATTAATTTAGTGTATATTTTTAATTTATTTTTATTTACAATTTAGTTTATATTAGTTTTAATTTTAAACTTAATTTAATTTTAGCTGTGGTTTAGCTTTTTATTGTTAGTTTAGTTTTATTTAAATTAATTTTAATTTAGTTTACTTTTAATTTAGTTTACAATTAATTTTAGTTTAGATTTAATTAGCTTAATTTTGTTAATTTAGTTTTATTTTCATTAATTATAATTTTTTTTATTTTTTAAGTTTAATCTAATTTAGCTAATCTATTTTGTTTTCACTTAATTATTTTCTTGTGTTAAAAAATCATTTTAAAAATATAGGGCTCAAATTTCTATTTATCTTTATTATTATTTTTATTTATTATTATTATTTTTTTTTTTTTAATTTAGAATTATTGTTTTTTTCATTTGTTTACTATTACTTCTACCTTTACTTTTTTACAATTATTATTATTATTATTATTATTTATAACTGACATTTTATTTGTTATTATTATTATTATTATTCGTTACTATTATTATTATTACAATTTATTTGTTATTATTATTATTTTATTTTTTTTGTTATTAGTATTATTATTATTTTTTTGGTTATTATTATTATTACATTTTATTTGTTAGGCTTAATACCTACTTTAGTCCCTTAACTTAATTTCAGGTTTCACTTAGGTCTCTTATTCAATAAACGTTCCGTTCAAGTCCCGTATTTATTCTTCCGTTAACATTTTTAGTCCTTTCTGTTAAATAGTCATATATTTCGTTAGTGACAGCCAATGTGGTAATCCAAGTGGTGTTCAGGGAGTGACATGGCTTAAGTTAATCCAGGTAAGATACAAATATTTTAAAATTATGGAATTCATAACGTTTTTTAGAAACCTCATTTCAGAAACTTCAACATTAGTTTCTTTTTGCTTTCATTGAACTCTCTAAAAAACCCTAAACATTGTGGAGAAGAAGTATCAGTGGACGAAATCCTTGCGTAATCCTTGTCTGTTCGTTCGTATAGGTATGGTAACTAAGTCTTCCTTGTTCGTTTCACCATCTTAATCATTGTGCGTTTCTGAAACTTCATGTTGTCGCGTTTTAGGGTTTCTGGAATTTTCGTCTTGAACAAGAATAAGATTGTTGGAAGCTGCATTTTGCTAGGGTTTGTGGAATCTTCCTTTAAGGTACAAAATATATACTGAGTATTTATTCTTCGTTGTTTATGTTGTGGATGATGGAGACAATGGGCCCACTAGAGCTGAGGGATTGGATTGTAACAATGTTGAAGGAACTGAGGGACTGGGTTGTAACAATGTTGAAGCAGCTGAGGGACTGGAGTGTAACAATGGTGAAGGAAATGAGGGACTCGTTTTTGACAATGTTGAAGGAACTGAGGGACTGGCTTATAACAATGAGGGAGATGAGGGACTGAAGCGTAACAATGAGGGAGATGATGGAATATATGATGGTAGTGATGACAGTGCTTTGGGAATAAATTTTGAAAACTCTGAAGATGATGTTGTTATGAGTGAAGATAGAGTGGTTGAAGATGAACATGTTTCTGAAGATGAGCTGGTTAAGGGGACCATTAAAAAAGGAAAAACAGTAGGGAAGGGTAAAGGAAAGGGGAAGGGGAAAGCCAAAGGTGGAAAAGGGAAAGCAAAGGGTAAAGGGAAGGGTAAAACAAAGGGTAAAGGGAAAGCAAAGGGTAAAGGGAAAGTTGGTAGGCCATGCAAGAAAGGTACAGATTGTGAAGCATCTGGTGAAAAAAGCTTATTGGATGATTTTAGTGAGAATGAAGGAGAAACAAACTTAAAATTGAAGGGTTTGAGTGAGGTTGAGGATAATAAGGATGGTCTTGAAGAGTATTATAGTGAAGATGAGGAAGTTGGAAAGGAAATATGGCAAACTTTCAAAATGCCTAAAAGGATGGATGACTATAAGTGGGAGTTGGGAACCTACTTTGCTTCCAAACAAGATTTCAAGGATACTATTAGGTCATATGCCATACATAATGGTAGGAACACGAAGTTCAAGAAAAATGACAAGAGAAGGATGAGAGTAATATGTAAAAAGGGCTGTATTTGGGAGGCATATTGTGCAAAACTTCAAAATGAAGATACATGGCAGTACAAAAGAGTAAGGCTAATCCTGGTTCTACAGTCAAAGTTACTAGTAAACCATTCCAAGTTGGAGAAGAAAGTATTGAGAATTTTGAAATTCAATTGAGTCCTCATTTCCAAAGAATGTACATATATTTTAAGGCATGCAAGGAAAGTTTTTTCAAGTGCAGGCCTATAATTGGTTTGTGTTGTACCCCAAATTTTACCCTCATTTTTTGCTAGTTGATTTTTTTGTTTTTTTCCTCTATATTTTAATTTAGTATTTATTTTAGTGTTTTATTTTAATCCAATTTCAATATGGCTCTTTTTTTTATTTTTATTTATATTTTAGTTGTCCTATTTTTATTAATATAAATTAATCTCAATTTAATTTTAATTTTGCATTAGTTTAATCATTTAGATTAATTGTTAATTTAGTCTATTATTTTTAATTTATTCAATTAACATTTTAATTAATAGTTATTATTATTATGATATAATTGATTTAAAAGAAGGGTTTTCATTTCCATTGCCAATTTAATTGGTCCTCCGTGGCATTTGAGTTGTTTATGATTGGAGGAATTGTTTTACCATCAACCAATGAGAAATAAGCACTTCTCCTTTGACTTTTCAACTTTGTCGTTAACTATTGGAAAGGCAACATGTGGCATCCAAGTGAAGGAAACAACAATCTCCTTCTTCCTCTTTGTCGTGACTTCCAATCTGCAGAGAGATTCAAACAAATTCATCTGAGTTTAAATGTTCGAATCATCAACCTTGGCGCGAACGTTTCAATTTGTTTCCCCAAGATACTTTCCTATTTGAGCTTCCAAGTCTTGGTTCATCAAAAGCGTCTTTGAGGCGTTACCATTTTCATCTATACCTCTACTACACCTCTGCATCGCCTGCGGATTGCCATGGCCATGTCCCTATTATCTTCCTCTTTCATTGCCTATTTGTGTGGCAACAGAGGGATGGTCTCAGAAACAATACACATTTGATGCATTCAACCCTGCAACGTCTGCATTTTATCAGTAGGAGGAGTGTTTGTCTTGTGGAACTCAATTTTTGGAATCCAATTTCAAAACCCTAGCCACCAAGTTTGGATCCCTTGGATGAGTTCAACCCAGCTCATATCTCAGCCTATATAAAGAGGTTCGATTTCAATGCAGAACATCAACACTTCTCTCTCAAATACACAAATTTATGGTACGAGAGCTGTAGTGGAATCTTGATTCAAAATTCAGAAGAGCTTACCACAAAGTTGAAGGTGCAGTGGACTCCACTTGGTAACCTTCTTCCCTTTTAGTTTTTTTTATGATTCATTTGATATACATGTCATGTGCATTATGTTGTGTATTTGCTCATATGAACTTGTAATATATGATTGAGTATGTATGTTTCCCTTTTGGTTTGAAATCGTGAACTGAGTTTGGCTTAGTATATTGATACTTTGAAATGGTTATTATGCTGTCAATCTTGTTTAAGCATCATTGTTGTTAACATGATAAGATTGTCCTTTGGTTTTTGTTGTTTCTTGAATGTTAGTGCCTATAATGAGGTTTGCTTTGAATCCCATGTTGCAACTAATGTAGGATGTCCAACTGATGTTTGTCCTGTGTTGAGTTTTATTTATGCTCTTGTTCTGATTTGAATACCATGCTTGAAATATCTTGATTTTTGCTCCATGGTTTGTTAAAGTCATATTTTTCTTTTGCTCATTTTGTTTGACTTGTTGAGTTAGCCTTTAGTTTAGATTTGATGTTTGAGGTTTTTTTTAATTGTTTGGATGTTATGTATGAGATTTTGAAATGAAACTTGTGAACCTTTGTCTCTCTTTGAGTAACTGCTATGGGATACTTGAGCTTATCTTGTTTTTTGGTTAATGATTGTTGATGTTACCAAATGGTTCTTGTTCAAATAGCATGAGTGTCCTTTATTGCCATCATTAATGGAAGAATATGGTTGTGTGCTCAGTTCTGATTTTAACCTTATTCTTGTGGATGTTGTAATAGTGATGGTTCTGTTCATAACTGACATGGATTACTGACTGTGCTGTTGTTTGATTGTGCAAACTGTTAAGCCATTGACTTACATTAACCCCTATTGGATTTTTTTTGTGACAACATATGTTTAAAGTTTGAATGATAGATTGGCATGTCTTGCCTTGATATTACATTTGTCATTTGCCTCAATGATCCATAACTTGCCATTTTATCTTGTTTATGCCTGACATTTTCATTTTGGTGCATAATAAGAATCATTCTGTCAAGCTTTTAATCTCAGAGGTCATGCCCTTGTAATGTCCTGACTGCATACCTATATGTTTGTTGAAGATGCTTGTTAGATTATTGTCCTAATTTGGTTGTTTTACTAAGTTTATGCACTGCCTATCTCTAAATGTTTTTGTGTGAATTTGATTGTTGAACTGTCCTATAGTTTGTCTTATGCCCTGTTTTGCATAGAGTTTAAGTTTCAAATGTTTTTGGTCCTCAAGTACCAGAATGATTGTTGTTGCTGTATGTTTCTTATTTGAAATGTGTCAAATCTTACTTATGTCAGCAGGATGAGGTGTAGTCTTTTATCATGTTAAGTTGTCATTAAGCATCACACATCACAATTACTTTGACCAGGAACCTTGCCACTGCTCACACAATCACACACCAGTCACAGTTGTGTGTTCATTATCTTTTGGTTTGTCTCTAACATGTGTTGTAAATGCATAGATATCTAAGTATATGTGTGATTAATTGTTAAGCTGTCCACAGACCATGCGAATTTGTTCAAATCATTATTTCATTTTCCTGTTGATGTATGCCAATCTGAACTCATCATTCAATTGTAAAATGTCCCTGTTGATTTTGTTTAAAGTTAATCTGTTTGAAATAACTTTCATCTGTAATTGCTCATGTTTTGTCTATGTGTTGATATCATGTTGACCAGCCATTAGACCTTTTGAACTAAGTGTATTTGTTAAATATTTGAACTGCTGACTTTTAAGTTTTTAAAACTGAATGTGTAATGAATGATGATTTGTACTCTACCACATCTAAGTTGTTTACACATTATTTGCTTTTAATTGACTAAGAATGTTTGACTGCCTGCCATGACTTTTTCATTTGAGCAATCTATTTGTCACTCTGATTTTGGACCAGTTGCATACTAGAAATTAGGAATTGTGTACCTTGCGAATGTTTAGTATTCACATGCTTGAAGTTGAGACCTTGGCTGTCATTATGGACTTATGTGCCTGTTCTTTTATTGTCACTACAACAGATAAGACCTTAGACAACGCTTTTTTTGCCCTTAGACAGCGCTTTTAAGCGCTGTCTAAACCTGCGCTGCTATAGGTTTAGACAGCGCTTTGGATAATACCAAAAGCGCTGTCTAAAGGGGGGTATATTTAATGAAAAGCGTTGTCTATGGTACCTTTAGACAGCGCTTTTTGACATTATAAGGTATACCTTAGACAACGCTTTTGGGAAAAGCGCTTTCTAAGCCTTACCTTTTTTGACATTTTTTTTGGTATACCTTAGACAGCGCTTTCAGCAAAAGCGCTGTCTAAGCCCTACCTTTTTTGACATTTTTTTGGTATACCTTAGACAGCGCTTTCCCCAAAAGCGCTGTCTAAGGTCAACCTTTTTGAACTTTTTTAGGTATACCTTAGACAGCGCTTTTGGTAAAAGCGCTTTCTAAGGTCCACCTTAGACAACGCTTTTGTCAAAAGCGCTTTCTAATCCCCACCTTAGACAGCGCTTTCACCAAAAGCGCTGTCTAAGGTATACGAAAAATTTTATATAAATTTTTTTAAACCACAATTTTTACCAGGTTTTTTCAACCAGAATTTGACCTGTTTTTCAACCAGCAATTTTTTTCAGAAAAATACCACAATTTGGAGATTCAAATCAATCCAATTTATCCTATTTAAATGTACCAATTTACACCAAAATTATATATCCAAAACAATTGGCAATTCAAACCAATATATATATTTAAAATTACAAACCAAAATTATATATACACCTATTTATAATTACAAATCATTACATTTTTTCTACAAATGCACATATTACTTATACTAGTACTTTTGCATCCAACCAAAGCATTGCTTCAAATCTACATTATAGGTCCTGAAAACACAAAGATTGTAATTCAATTAAAAGAATACATAAACAAAGTTACACATATTTAAATTCTCATCAATTAAAGTAAGAGTACAATATTATACCTTGTAAAATTCCGAGCTCCATAATGTATTGACACCAATCCTCTTTAATTTCATTCAATTGAGAAATTGAGTAATGAGCACACTTGCATTCTTCAAAGTACTACATAATAATATAACATAGTTTGATTTAGTTTTAACTATTAATTCATTAGACATGAGAGATATGTATTAATATTAAAATAACTCATAAGTTAGAAATACATACATCGGATGGAATCTCTATTCGATCCAACAAAAGAGTGTCTCTCATAAATCTCAACATGAAATAGACGCAATCTATTTGATTGCGTTGCCGAGGACACTACAAATGAAAAGAAAATATGGATAAATCCTAAGTTTTATCAAGTAGCATCACTAATATAATAAAACATGTGATAATTAATATACCTTCACATAATTCCATGTAATAATGGGGTTGACTCTCCGCTGTGGTAGATGGCTATCTCGTAGTGCTAGGAAAGCTTGTATAGCGCTAATAAAATATAAGTGAATATTTAGAACAATTCACATAAATAAATAAACAAACAAATAAATATACACATTCATATTTAGAACAATCTCACTTAGGTGTCAATACACTTCTTCAAATCCGGGTATGTTGTCCAATCATTTCCTAACGAATCCAGATAATACACCATTGCTCTGCTAGGATTAATTGCGATCAACAACCAATGTCCACTGTAAGATTAAACAAGTGTTAGATGGAAACTTTCTACACGACGTCAAAATACAAAAAAACTATAATAGATGAATTTAGAATGAAAATCTAACCCAGTATTAAACGGTAAAAAGAACAACTTTTCCGTTTCTTGGTTGTCCATAAAGACGTCGCGTATATACGCCAGGACCTCATCTGGTTTATTGATTATTAAGGTTAAGTTGACAGACGCCGGGCATAGGAATGCAAATCTTTGCTGCAATCCGTGTGGGCGCATAACTCTGTCATACAGAAACCTTAAATAAAAACATCATTAACATTAGACTATTCATTTGAAACATAAAGTAAATAAGTTGTTCAATTAATATACCAAAGTAGATCGGATATATACCTCACGTATGTATTGACAACAGTGACGCCCAATTCTTCATGATTGAAAACTTGCTCGAAGTCTTCATTACCAATATTTTGGTTATGTTCAAAGCCATAAATACCTTTCTCCATATGTATAAGACGAACACCTCCGGTGATAATATTTGTCACTTGTAGATACGTCTGGAGGCACGACCTAAACTTGGAGATAGGTTGTTTTCTACCCTTGCTCTTCTTAGCACCAACATTTTTTTGCGTTGAAATGTTGCTAATCTCTTTACCAGGCAGCTATATATCATATAATTTGTTAGATGAAGTATAAGATATCCAATTTAACATTTTCTATGCATAAATATCATATAATTGTGATGTACCTGTTTTTTTGAAACAACGGACTCGGTATGCTCCGAAATCCGCTTATCCTTTGTTTTGGATCTTGTTGGAGTCTAAATAACATTACCAATTTAGCTTGAAGTTCTGAATTACTAGCAGCCTTTCCCTTTTTAATATTCAAGGAGGTCGGGGTGATCCCAAATGCCTTACCCCTCACCCGACCAGAATACTCAGGGACATCTAATGCCCGACTAAGTATGCTCCTGGTATCATCTGAAGATACAGACTGAGATAACGCCTCCTGAAAATCAAATGAATATCGAATATTTGTCAAATATTTGTTAATAAAGTTTTGATTTAATTAAAGAAATATTGTTATACTTACACATTTCTCAAATACTTGTAGAACCTCTTCTGCAACAACTCCAGACTTGCCCACACGGGCTTCCTTCCACAAGACATGTGCAGGAAGAGATGTTTCAGAGCTATTCGCCTTTTGTAACTACATATAAAGCCAAATAATATGATCAAATATAACTCATGATGAACAATTATTATATCATTGCAATATATTGATACTTACCAAAGATTGCTCCAAACGTCCATATCCAACACGTCCTTTCCTGTATTTATACTTGGGAGCTGATGCTCTTTCCTGATTAATTGCACTTAATCATTTAAATTCTGGGGTTTGTCGTTTGGATTTAAACGTTACCCATTCTTGTGGTGAAATCAAACTTGCATATTTAGATGGATACTCTCCATCAACAAAGTTATCGTCAGCATCCCTAAGATAGGTGCGATTTAAATATGTCATAAACCCTCTTAGGAGCTTCCCTGCCAATCTCATCAAAAAAGCTTTTCTTTCTTCCTCGACGTTGAAGCACCTCTAAAAAAACCATACACATTGGTTAGTACAAATAATTTGAAGGACATAATTAGTTGGCATAATTAAAGACATAATTATGGTACCTTTATCTCATTCCAAATTTTTTCTTTGGTTTCCTTCAACTGTTTGGTTCTCCAATCATCACAAGTAATAGGAACCGCATTCCTTACAAGTGCACCAATGAAACTTGTCAAAGTATGACCGTTAGGCTCAATAAGTGTATTCGAAGTGCTCCAATGCACATTATAAGTGATGCCTTGATCTCTAGCACGGATCACTCTCTTCATAATGGTTATTCCTCTTCTAATCTCTTCTTCCATAGATCTGTTACTTCCAACCTGAATATCGGGATCATCATCATGTAGGTGATCATCATCATGTGGGTGATCATCATCATGTGGGTGATCATTGTTAGTAGCCATCATTGTTAGTAGCCAACAAAATAACATTAATTCAACCATATTAATCAAGAAATGAACAAGTTTGATAGTGTTTGATATGTAACTGGTTGAATTTCTTATGTTTTAGTGAAATGTTTATGTTCATTATATTTGTTTATTAACTCAACCATCTCAAATTCTAGAATTTTGAGGCTTCAAAAACAAGCTTTGAATTCTAAAATTCAGAGGACATTTCCATCAATTTTAAGAGTTTTTTAGAAGATTTAAGAGGTGGAAAAAATAAAACTAAACTAAACTATTTATAAGTCTTAATATAAAATATGTTTTAAAATAGACCTTAAAGTTGTAGGACTAGTTTCAATATTTGGTTACACGTTGTTCCTATTCTACATTGGAGTAAAAACAAATATGAGTGTAGTCCATAAAACTAGGAGTGGTGCCACCAACATTGGTTCTTTAGCTATAATGGCTCCCTTTCTATGTGGCATGGCTACTCTTAGTTATTTCTCATCAAAACACCTTGAATCTTACCAAACAAAAATACTTGGAGTTAGCTCACTAAAACTAACCTAAACTAGCATGTTAACAATTCAAATTCCAACAACAGTCCAACTAATTTCGACCTAAACAATAACTTCATTAACAAAACTCATCAAACATACACATTCACTACAAAACTTCATTAACAAAACTTCATTAACAAAACGCATTAACAAACTCATCAAACATACTCATCAAACATACACATTCACTACAAAACTTCATTAACAAAACTTCATTAACAAAACTCATCAAACATACTCATTCACTACAAAACTTCATTAACAAAACTTCAAACATACTCATTCACTACAAAACTTCATTAATAAAACAGTCCAACATAACTTCATTAACAAAACTCATCAAACATACTCATTCACTACAACATTGTAAAGCAACAAAACCCTACAACAACAATGTAAAGCAACAAAACCCTATTCTTCACAACAACGACGTACCTTTAACGACGGTAACAACGACAATGCAAGAACGAAATGTATCAGTTACAAAGAGCAGAAACGAACGACGACAATGAGTTCGCAACGGACGACAATACAACGACGGCAACGGACGGACGGCAATGCAACGACGGCAACAACGAACGACGGCACGGTGGAGGACGGTTGACGGTGAAGGTTTGAGTTTGCAAGGGTTTTGAGCTCAGTTCGCATGCAGGGGAGAAGAAAGAGCGGAAATATGAAAATGAATACTGACTATTCATATATTTTAATTTAATTAGACCTTAGACAGCGCTTTTTATAAAAGCGCTTTCTAAGGTGGACCTTAGACAGCGCTTTTAAAAGCGCTTTCTAAGGTTGGCCTTAGACAGCGCTTTTGATTTTATTTTTTTTTAATTTTTAAGACCTTAGAAAGCGCTTTTAAGGAAAGCGCTGTCTAATATTTTCCTTTAATTTTTTTTTTAAATTAATAAAACTTTAGAAAGCGCTTTTTACCAAAATGCTGTCTAAGGTCTTATATTTTTTTTTTAAATTTATAAGACCTTAGAAAGCGCTTTTAACTAAAGCGCTGTCTAATATTTTCCATTAAAATTTTTTTAAAATTTATAAGACCTTATAAAGCGCTGTCTAAGTTCTTATATTTTTTTGCGCTTTTATTTTTTTAAATGAATAGTTTCCTTGTTTTTAACTTATAGCAGCGCTTTTGTATTAAAGCGCTGTCTAAGGTGCGATGTTATAACTTACTTTTGTTGTAGTGTGTGTGCTTTGTTAAATCTTAAATTCTAGATGATATAGAAGCTTTACTTTGAGGGTAACATGATCACGTCCCTGTTTTATGCATTTGCAATCATGGAATAATTCTTGAACTCACATCGTGTGCCTTGACATATACCAGTTTAAGTTCGTGATGCTTTGTGATTGTAAAACGTGTTAGATCAGATTTATCTTCACTTTACTTTGCTTTTGGCCTGTTTTGAATATTGTGGTAATGTAATGGTTTTCTTATGAGAGTTTTTGAACCTTTTGTGGCACCTCTTTTTGTGCCTAAATTACGTCTCATATATTAGGATTTAGGTTGATCCATTTACATTTTTGAAATGCTGGTTCTTTGCTGATTGATTTGGGCTTTTATTTTGCTAAATTTGGTTGAGAATTGTGTAAGCTACACCTGTGTGAACATGGCTGGCATGCGTGGGTTCTTCTTGCGTTTTGGGCATTTGTGGATCTTGTTTGCCTTATATTATTTTAGAAGCGTATAATTCATGGATGAGAGCGTAGTACCGCTGGTCCATGGAGGGAGTTATAAGTGTTTGCAAGCAAGGGGACTGGGGTTCGATCCCCTCGCCCAACCTTTTTTTTTCTTTTGTCTGATTTAGCTTGTTTTACATATATATTTGTGTTTGTATTTTATGTTCACTATGCGCGCACAGCCCAGATGGTGGAAGTTTTGGGCATTCAAAGGGCGTGGGTTCAAACCCTATTAATGCCATTTCCTTTTTTTGTGTCCCTTAGTTATATTATCTGTTTTAGTTCATGCTTTAACCTTCAAAATACTATAACTTGTTCATTATCCATCTTTTTTATCCCATTCTTTTTGCTATGGCTTGCTAATTAAATTTACTTTTTAAGCATAAAAAGAAATTTTTAAAAATATTTAATCTATTTGCTTGTAATCATGATAATATTAGGAATTTCTTTTAGGTTTTTTTTTATCATCTTCTTTATTCATCTTGCCATGCTATTTTTGTTCATCATATTTGATCATTGTCTAATATGCATGATTCTAATCTTGCTTGATATCCTAAAGCTTTATTTCATCTTATAAATTTATTCATGTCTTTTTATGTCATCATGTTATCATTAACTTGTTATCTTGTTAGTAACCTATAACTGTTGTTTCCCCCATTCCAAAGGAAGGTGTTTAATATTGACTCTTAAAGTTATAGCCCCCACCTTAACCTTAATAACCTCTTAGGAGAAAACTTTATTTCTTGGCCTCATCAGAGCCATAGAAATCATAACTAGCCTTAGGAGAGAGTTCTTACACTCTTTGTGATATTCATCCTAATGAATACTCACTTTCCCTATTGACTAAAACATAACATAGGTCCATTACAACTAGACTTAGAGAGTTCTTAAACTCTACAATGAGCTTGTACTCATTTCCCCTCTGAATATTGACCATGGTCAATCATTCAGTATAAGTAGAACTACGCATACTCTGATTCTATTCCCGAGGATACGTAGGCGCAAAATGTGATGCTTTGTCGAGTATACTTAGATACTAACCCCTAGGGTTTTCAACCTTTAGCATAGAACCTTTAGCAAACATAAGATAACATTAGAACAAGAGGTTCCTATAGAGTACTACAGACGTTTAGGGTGCTAATACCTTCCCTAGGCGTAACCAACCCCCGAACCTTAGATCTTCCCCCTTTAGGTTTTTCTAACGATCTTGAACCTTTCCTTTGGATAAATCAAAGTCGGTTGTAAAAGAAAATGATGCAAGTTAATTAATAGCTTGTTATCCGATTTTCACCGCAACAGAAATGGCGACTTCACTGGGGAAAAAGGAAAGTTAGACCTATTGCTGGTCCCTTCCTAAGAGGGTTAAGCCTATCTTGTTTTTATGTTATTCATGTTTGCTTATTTACTTGTATATGCTTATGTATGTCATATTTGCTTATATATCTGTATATCTGTTCTTGCTTGACATTTTTTCTGTTCTATGGGTTGACATGGTATCTATGAGTGAGATAAGTCCTAACCCGGACTTGAGAGAACACATATGTTTTGGAACCGTGGACATAGTCAAGGGAACTTCGAGGGAGAAATCCCAAAGGAGGGAACTTGAAGTCAACACTCAGTTGAGGCCCTCTTGGAGGTGGTAAATGTTGAACGAGCAATCGTGAATGCGTTGCTACTTTCGACCTAGGAGCCAGAGATACTGATGACCTTTAGTTATCCCTTTACCCCCACTTGGCCTATTTTGGGCGTAGTGCAAGGACTGTGAGGGAGCAATCCCAAATGGTTGCTATGCGATACTACACTTAGATGAGACTCTCTTGAGAATTTTATCGATCACCAAGCAATTGGAAAGTCGATAAAATCCAAAAGATGGGTTGTCGACTCTGGGAACTTTTTAGAACCTTGTCTGGCAGGTGAAAACCATAGTACATACCTTTGGGATGGGTAGACCTTTGACTCCATGCTCGTGACTCTTAACTTAGGTTTCTCTGTGTGCTTTGTGCTTATCTGTTTATGTGTGTTTGTTGCATTCATCCTTGCATCATATGCATTATGTACATTCAAGGAATTCAACTTTGCTTTGCAAACTTTATAGGATGGATTTTGAAAAAAGGAAAACGAAGAAGTACACCTTCATTAGTCCAAAATTGGAAGATTTAAAGAATCTGGGTAAGCCAATCAATGAATCATCAACATTCCAAGACAAGTATGGGAAGATTTTCTCTCTGATGAAGACCAAGATGGTAGATGGGATGCTCCCTACTCTCATATAGTTTTATGATCCCATGTACCATTGTTTCACTTTTTTGGATTACCAGTTAATGCCTACGCTCGAGGAGTATGCTGTTCTAGTTGGTATTCCCATCACTCCAAACCTTCCTTATTCTGGTTTGGAAATGACGCCTAAGGAGAAGGAAATTACAGAAGCTGCTCATCTCAAGCTGTCAGAAGTCAAGGCTAACTTGGTTGTCAAGGGAGGACTTTTTGGGTTACCTGCCAAGTTTCTAATGGAGAAAGCCAGTTATTATGCTAGCATGAAGAATATGGTGGATTATGAAGCTGTTATGGCCCTTCTCATCTATGGGTTATTTCTGTTTCCCAACATTGAGAACTTTGTTGATATGAAGGCAATCAAGATCTTCATCATTGGAAATCCAGTCCCAACATTACTTGCAGACGCCTACCATTCAGTGCATTTGAGGACTGCTCATAAGGGAAGGATGGTAACATGTTGTGCCACACTGTTGTATAAGTGGTTTATTTCCCACTTACCCCGTTCTAAGACCTTTTGGGATCTCCAAGATGGACTTCTTTGGTCAGAAAAGATCATGTCTCTCACCAACACCGATCTAGAATGGTACCACCCATTGCTCAAAGGCAAAGATATGATTGTTAGCTGTGGAGGATTTGCTAATGTACCGCTTCTTGGCACAAAATGAGGCATAAGCTACAATCCAGCTTTAGCTTGCCGTCAACATGGTTTTTCCATGGAAGCTAAGCCTAACAACATTTACTTGGAAGGGTTGTTCTTTGAAGAGGATAAGGACCCTGTGCTCAGGGAAAAGATGGCTCACGCTTGGCGTCACGTTCACACAAGAGGTATCTCTGCTTTGGGGAAACCTGAGTGTTTGGCATCAGAATCTTACACTCAGTGAGTGTAAAAGAGGACTGTTGAGTTGAAGATGCCATATGATCGTCATGATCCTATCCCATTAGCTCCCAGAGATCCTGTTTTTTACTTCACAAGCAATGAGGACGAATTGAAGATCCGGCTGGCTCAAGCAGAATGAGAAAGGAATGCATGGATGAACAAGTATCAGATTCTTGACTTTGAGATGAATGAACTTCAGAAGAGTCTCAGGAGGAAGGAAGAGGAGTCTGTCAGAAAAAGGAAGGCGCAGGGAGATTTATTTTCTCCTAGCACATCATCTCCACCAGAACCATGGAAGTCACAGTTGGCCAAGCTCGTTGTTGAAAATGAGAGGTTGCAAAGGGAAAACCAGAAGCTTGCCATGAGATTGATGGGAGAAGACTGATTGGATGGTTTAGAACTTAGCTTTCTTTATTTCGTACTCTGTATTTTGGCTTTTGAAGGTGTAATTGTCTCTTTTTGTAATCCAAAAACTTTATTATTAATGAAATGAAATGAGATTTTCTTCTAAGAAAAGGTTCCTTAAAATTTGCAAAATACAATGTTGAGTTTCCTTGAATGACACCCATCATGTTGCATTGCATTCTGCTAAACTATCAAGATGCTAACTTTGTTTTTCAGACTTTGTAGACAATGGACGCTACCAAAAGGATAAACTGGCCCTTTACCTTCCCGATCCCTAATATTGAACCGTTGATAGAGATTGGAGGAAAGTTTGAGGACTCGCCAAGTTTTATCGACAGATATGGAGATCTCCTGTCACTAATGAAGTTACAAGTGAGGGAAGGATTGCTGGAAACCTTGGTACAACTGTACCATCCCGATTACTGCTGTTTTCTTTTTCCTGAGTTTCAGTTGGTACCGACCTTGGAAGAATTTTCTGCTCTAATTGGAATTCCTATCAAGAAGGCTCCAATTTTCTCTGGAATCAAGATGATGCTTTCCGTCAAAGAAATTTCCAGAGTCACGAAGATCAGAGTATCAGACATTCAAGATAATTTTACTATCAAAGGAGGACGACCTGGACTCCCCGCCTTATTCCTGATGGCAAAGGCCCTTTATTTTAAAGACCAGGGAAATGAGGCATTGTTTGAATCAACTTTTGCCTTAATGGTCTATGGCTTATTCCTGTTCCCGAGTGACAAGAATTTTGTGGATATCCAGGCCATTCAGATATTCGCCATCAACAATCCGGTCCCTACTTTACTTGCAGATGTTTATCACTCAATCCAGTACAGATATTTGAGAGGTGGTGGACAAATTGTCTGTTGTGCGGCCCTTTTCTACAAATGGTTCACCTCCTATCTACCAAAAACTCCTGCCTTTTGGGAAGTTGCAGAATGTGGTTTATGGTCCAAGAAATTGATGAAGTTAAAACACACTGACATCGAATGGTATAACCCGATAGATGAAGGGATTACTATGATCGTTAGTTGTGGGAACTGCCCTAATGTGCCTTTGATGGGTAGAGATGGTTGCATCAATTATAATCCTGTTCTCGCCCGCCGCCAGTTAGGCTACTTGAATAAAGAACCTCCCAGAAACGAGGATATGATCAAGATGTACTACGAAAGAGATGAAGGATTTGAGATGAAAAAGAGACTCGAGTATGCATGGCGTAATATCAACATACAACTCTGGAAGGCTGAATGCCAGGTCTCTAAGACCCATCTGCAGTGGTCCCATGACATTGCTCAAGTGATAAGGAAGCCATTCCCTCGACATGATTCACCCTCTAAAGCCAAGCAGAAGATGGCAGAAACAATGGCTGATTTGTTCTTCGAAAGGGAAAGGGCTAGGAAACGCATTGAAGAGCTCACAAGGAAGATTAATGGAGAAGAAGAATCATCCTCTAGTGGATCAAACTTTTAGAAGTGCCATCTGTTGGTTTCTATCAATGTTGTTATTTCTCTTTTCAGTTTAGGAGCGTCCTTACCTTTTGAACCCTAAGCAGGAGAATCCTCCGCTCTAAATGTAACAGCTAATAATTTCAATGAAGAAGTTTATTTTGAGGAAGACTCCATTTGTCTATAATGTTTGTAAATATTTATGGTTTCTTGATAGTTTAGCTTGCATTTAGCTTGCATTAGCATCTCATTTTGCATCCTTGCATGTGTATGTGCGTTCTTCCCCATCTCATGTCGTCTCGTTCTCTTCAGAGTCCGTCACCCTGATTTTCCAAATGCCAATACCCAAGTCCAAACTCGACAACAATACTCTGAAATGGACAGAGTCAACCATGAATTGAGAGAGCTCCAAAGAGGAATGGGGCAATTTCTAGAAACTATGAAGGCCACGCTAGCAGCGATGAAGGAAATTTTGGAGTACCAGGAGAAAATGGGAGAGAAGATCAGAATCCTCAAGTGCTAGATGAATTGGGTTCTGGAAACTCTGTTGAAAAAGGAGAATCACATTCATCCCGTCAGACCAGCTTTCAAGAGCGCTCGTTTTCCACGTCAGCGTGGACGACAAAGATCAAGGAAGCCAGAGAGGAATTTCAGGCCGTTGCCAATGGCATACAGCCAGCTTTTGCCAGTTTTGATCAAAAGTGGATTGATAATACCGAAGGATCTAGAGCCAGTGATCCCTCCATACCCACTAGGTCTTGATGCTAACGTCCGATGCGACTACCACGTTGGGGTACTAGGGCATTCAACTGAGGATTGCAAGGTACTCAGAAGCCAGGTTCAGACGTTGCTTGATTCTGAAAAGTTATCATTTACACCACAAGGCATTCAAATCAACTATCCTTCGCCATCTCCTAAGGATCTCTCGTGTCCAGAATTTGTTTTTGGAGAAGCCTCATGCCAGCTGAACGTTGGTCCTGTTCCTACACCCAAACGTAATCTTCGTTAAGTGTTCAAGAAGAGGGGTTTTCAGTCTCCAACGTGTGTTTCCCCTCAAGATAAGAAGAAGTGTGCTACCAAAAGAGGAAAATTTAACCACCAGCCTATCCCGGTGCCGTTAAGCAAACCTTTCCCACTGTTGATGCAAAACAAGCTGGTAACTCCACGACTTCTCACACCTTTCCAGGGACCTTGGTATGATCCCAACCTAACCTGTGAATTCCATAAGGGAGCTGAAGGGCGTGATTTGGATAATTGCCGAGCTTTAGAATATTTTGTGCAAGAGCTAATCCATGACAAGGACTTAATATTCGAAGAAGACCACCCAAAGACTGAATGCAAATTTCGCACTGGGACCATCGGGCATCCCATTGAAGAATGCAAGGAATTTGAAGAAAAGCTGATGAGCCTGCTAAAAAACCTGAAACCTCAGGAAGATACTTCAGACACTGGTACCTCAACTTCTGAAGCAAAAGGTAAAGGACCTGCAAGGCCTCTCAAAGTTCGATACCACAAGGAACAAGTGATTGGTGGTGAAGACTTTTTTCCGTTCGGACCCGAAAACTGAAACCTTCGGTTGGCTGTGTTTTGTATTTCAGTTATATTCCCTTTAATTGTATTGATATCTGCATATGAGCTTTGTTGTACCTTTAAATTGGCAACATTAATGAAATATTTATGCATCTTTTGGTTAAATCCATTCGTTTCACTCGTTTACTTTTATTTTCATAAAAGCAAAAATATATATCTTTTTTCCACTCATTTTTCAAACTTTTGTTAAAGCAAAGATTAGGGAGGATGATGAAAACATCGTGTTCATAATTGTTGTGGTATGCCGACAATTAAACATTACCGATGATATAAGGCATTGTTTCAATTCCTAAACACTGGAGAAATAAGAAAGATAATCCCTTGTTAACCCCTTCGAGCCTAGAAGTAGGAGTTTTCTTTCCTCACAAAAAAACCTTAAATCTCAACCTTGGGGACAGGGTAGTTCTCAGTTTAACTCGGTTATGCATTCAAACACGAGCGCTTTATATAAGGCGCCAGTCAGCTTTCAAATCAAGTGACTTCCTATTTTTGGAGATTTGAATGTATATCTTGAGTTAACTGAGCGTAGGATTTGAGCCTTTATCCTTTGTTTCATAAAACCATGAACCATACCACATTACAACCCTAAAAGACCTAATTGAGGTAAGGTGTTTTGAAAAGCATACTACAGCAAGGTTGAGTAACCTGACTCCTAATAATCTTTGTTACTCGTGTGTGTTGGTCACTTCCTTAATGACTAGACCCACCTTTGTTTTTTACTATTTAATCATTTCACTGTGCGTTTTTATCAAAGCTTTGTTTTCAAACTTTGCATTAAACTTTGCATTAAATTTTTCCAATTTTAATGAACAACACTTGTTTGCAATACCATTCGATATCAAGGATTCCCAACAAACGCAGTCAGTCAAGAAATTGAACTTGATAAAGGAAATTTGACTCAGTCAGGGGCAACCAAGTATGAAGTTTGCCAATCTATTATCCCAAGTGTGAGTTGACAAATCAGAGGCAGAATCCTGCAAATTCAGAATATTGGGGCAAATATTCTTGAGATCATCTTATGACAAGTTTTTGACTTCAGTAACCCATCAGCAGGGGCAGATCCGTTCCCCAGTAATTTCTACTACAGTTTGAGTATCTCGAGTATAACTGAACAGAAACAGCTACGTCAAGATTCAAAAGTTAGAAGATATTAAAGCATATGGTATTTCAAGTCTTCCGTAAAATTCTTTTGATTATTCAAGTTGGAAGGTATTGAAGCATCTGGTATTTCAAGTCTTCCGTAAAATTCTTTTGATTATTCAAGTTGGAAGGTATTGAATCATCTGGTATTTCAAGTCTTCTGTAAAATTCTTTTGATTATTCAAGTTGGAAGATATTGAATCATCTGGTATTTCAATCCTTCTGTAAAATTCTTTTGATTTTTCATTCCTTAATCTGGGGCAATTATGCCGAGATCTCTCCAAGAGTTTGAAGATATTGAAACACTCTGTGTGCCAATTCTTCTATAAAATCCTCTTGTTATCGTAGAGACCGTCTAGCCTGGGGCAGATAACATTTGAAGATGGTAGTTATGCCAGTGGAATGCATAATTACTTTGTTAGCTCCCCATCAAGTTGCTACATCAGCTGATTTTGACAAATTCCCAATAAGTTTATTTCCCCAATAAAGAAGAAGAACTTTCCCAATATATCCAAAACATTTGTCTAAGCTAGGCTTATGCTTTGATTGTCACCTTTGAGTACCAGACCCCAGCTTTTTATGCAGGAGCCCCCAGAGAAGTCAGCTGTTAGACGACATAATTCTTAGTCACTAGAGTTGTTATTGGTCTTTGAATACAATAACTTCGTCATTTTCATCTGATTCTTGGAAGCGGAGAAGTTTTAAGAAAACACAAAGATGAACTAGGTTTTACTCTAGTATCAAGTTGTTTTATGGAATCAAGTTGGTACAGGAGGAGTTAGTAGTACTGTATCTTTGGCTCGGATTTGCCATCTCCAGTGAAAAGAAGATTTCCCCGGTTATCCTTGATGTTTGGGTTTCAGGGTGTTGGCTTGTGTTATCCTTTCTTCTTTCCTGTTTTGCGTCGTTCGCGTCGTTTCTAGCATATAGCTAAGCATACGCATCATACCCTAACATCTTTGCATCCTTGTGCTTTGTTTTGCTTGTGGTCTTTTGTTTGTGCCTGTCTTTATTTCCCCAGTGAAGTAAAGACATTCCCGATTTGCTTTGTGTCGCGCTTGTTCGGTCTTAACCTTTGCGCGCCAGATTTGAATCTTTAAACCTTTTGTTGTTCCCCAAGAAGTTTAACATTAAAGATTTTGTAAAACTGTTCGTGTTTGAATCGTGTCAAACTTGAACTTGGACTTTGTTTGAATCGTGTCAAGCACTGTCTTCTTGTTTTAAAACTTGTTCTTGTTTGAATCGTGTCAAACCTGAACAGAGTCTTTGTTCGAATCATGTCGGACACTGCCTCTTAAAACTATTCTTGTTTGAATTGTGTCAAACTTGAACTTGGACTTTGTTTGAATCGTGTCAAGCATTGTCTTGTGTTTTAAAACTTGTTCTTGTTTGAATCGTGTCAAACCTGAACAGAGTCTTTGTTCGAATCGTGTCGAACACTGCCTCTTGTTTTAAAACTGTTCTTGTTCGAATCGTGTCGAACTTGAACTTGGACTTTGTTTGAATCGTGTCAAGCATTATCTTGTGTTTTAAAACTTGTTCTTGTTTGAATCGTGTCAAACTTGAACTTGGACTTTGTTTGAATTGTGTCAAGCACTGTCTTCTTGTTTTAAAACTGTTCTTGTTCGAATCGTGTCGAACTTGAACTTGGACTTTGTTTGAATCGTGTCAAGCATTGTCTTGTGTTTTAAAACTTGTTCTTGTTTGAATCGTGTCAAACTTGAACTTGGACTTTGTTTGAATCGTGTCAAGCACTGTCTTCTTGTTTTAAAACCGTTCTTGTTCGAATCGTGTCGGACATTGAATCCTTACCTTGGATTTTTGAAAACTTGCTTTAAGCTAAGCTTCTTGGAACAAATTTCTTCAACCTTATAAGACTCCTAGTTGGTGCCCAGGATTTGTCTCTGTCTTCCTGGCTTTTCTTGAAGATCCCATTTTGAACTCTTCAGTATAAGATCCCCAGGAAGTGTTTTCTTGTTTGTCTGTCCTTTTGATTGATCCCTAGTGATCAGGTTCTTCTTTCTGGTTTCATGCCCAGGAAGAATGTGGGTTTGTTTTGTCCCCAGTAGTCTATCTCCCCGAATCTTTCCCCAGTGAAGATTGTCTGTGGTCTTTTCCCCAGTGTTTCTTTGGAGTCTCCCCGGTGCGTCTTTTTTGTTGGTTAGCTTGTATCCCTAGTGAGGTTCTTCTCATGGATACTAACCTTCGTCTTTCCCCAGTGAAGCTCTTTGGTCCTTTTGCTTCCTGTTTACCCCTTGGTGTCTTGTAGTGTCTGCATTTTCTTGCATCTTCTTGGCATCATGTTTGCTGCATTGCATGTGTGTGCATCTGAGGGTAAAATTTTCAGTTATCTATATTTAAATATCTTTCACTGTTGATTACATGAGGATCTTCATCTCTCATGTCATCAGGTGAAGATATTTAAATAGGGGCAACTGTTGTACCTCAAATTTTACCCTCATTTTTTGCTAGTTGATTTTTTGTTTTTTTATCTATATTTTAATTTAGTATTTATTTTAGTGTTTTATTTTAATCCAATTTCAATATGGCTCTTTTTATTTTATTTATATTTATATTTTAGTTGTCCTATTTTTATTAATATAAATTAATCTCAATTTAATTTTAATTTTGCATTAGTTTAATCATTTAGATTAATTGTTAATTTAGTCTATTATTTTTAATTTATTCAATTAACATTTTAATTAATAGTTATTATTATTATGATATAATTGATTTAAAAGAAGGGTTTTCATTTCCATTGCCAATTTAATTGGACCTCCGTGGCATTTGAGTTGTTTATGATTGGAGGAATTGTTTTACCATCAACCAATGAGAAATAAGCACTTCTCCTTTGACTTTTCAACTTTGCTGTTAACTATTGGAAAGGCAACATGTGGCATCCAAGTGAAGGAAACAACAATCTCCTTCTTCCTCTTTGTCGTGACTTCCAATCTGCAGAGAGATTCAAACAAATTCATCTGAGTTCAAATGTTCGAATCATCAACCTTGGCGCGAACGTTTCAATTTGTTTCCCCAAGATACTTTCCTATTTGAGCTTCCAAGTCTTGGTTCATCAAAAGCGTCTTTGAGGCGTTACCATTTTCATCTATACCTCTGCTACACCTCTGCATCGCCTGCGGATTGCCATGGCCATGTCCCCATCATCTTCCTCTTTCATTGCCTATTTGTGTGGCAACAGAGGGATGGTCTCAGAAATAATACACATTTGATGCATTCAACCCTGCAACGTCTGCATTTTATCAGTAGGAGGAGCGTTTGTCTTGTGGAACTCAATTTTTGGAATCCAATTTCAAAACCCTAGCCACCAAGTTTGGATCCCTTGGATGAGTTCAACCCGGCCCATATCTTAGCCTATATAAAGAGGTTCGGTTTCAATGCAGAACATCAACACTTCTCTCTCAAATACACAAATTTATGGTACACGAGCAAGGAAGAGGGAGAGCTGTAGTGGAATCTTGATTCAAAATTCGGAAGAGCTTACCACAAAGTTGAAGGTGCAGTGAACTCCACTTGGTAACCTTCTTCCCTTTTAGTTTTTTGTTTATGATTCATTTGATATACATGTCATGTGCATTATGTTGTGTATTTGCTCATATGAACTTGTAATATGTGATTGAGTATGTATGTTTCCCTTTTGGTTTGAAATCGTGAACTGAGTTTGGCTTGGTATATTGATACTTTGAAATGGTTATTATGCTGTCAATCTTGTTTAAGCATCATTGTTGTTAACATGATAAGATTGTCCTTTGGTTTTTGTTGTTTCTTGAATGTTAGTGCCTATAATGAGGTTTGCTTTGAATCCCCTGTTGCAACTAATGTAGGATGTCCAACTGATGTTTGTCCTGTGTTGAGTTTTGTTTATGCTCTTGTTCTGATTTGAATACCATGCTTGAAATGTCTTGATTTTTGCTCCTTGGTTTGTTAAAGTCATATTTTTCTTTTGCTCATTTTGTTTAACTTGTTGAGTTAGCCTTTAGTTTAGATTTGATGTTTGAGGTTTTTTTTAATTGTTTGGATGTTATGTATGAAATTTTGAAATGAAACTTGTGAACCTTTGTCTCTCTTTGAGTAACTGCTATGGGATACTTGAGCTTATCTTGTTTTTTGGTTAATGATTGTTGATGTTACCAAATGGTTCTTGTTCAAATAGCATGAGTGTCCTTTATTGCCATCATTAATGGAAGAATATGGTTGTGTGCTCAGTTCTGATTTTAACCTTATTCTTGTGGATGTTGTAATAGTGATGGTTCTGTTCATAACTGACATGGATTACGGACTGTGCTGTTGTTTGATTGTGCAAACTGTTAAGCCATTGACTTACATTAACCCCTATTGGATTTTTTTTGTGACAACATATGTTTAAAGTTTGAATGATAGATTGGCATGTCTTGCCTTGATATTACATTTGTCATTTGCCCCAATGATCCATAACTTGCCATTTTATCTTGTTTATGCCTGACATTTTCATTTTGGTGCATAATAAGAATCATTCTGTCAAGCTTTTAATCTCAGAGGTCATGCCCTTGTAATGTCCTGACTGCATACCTATATGTTTGTTGAAGATGCTTGTTAGATAATTGTCCTAATTTGGTTGTTTTACTAAGTTTATGCACTGCCTATCTCTAAATGTTTTTGTGTGAATTTGATTGTTGAACTGTCCTATAGTTTGTCTTATGCCCTGTTTTGTATAGAGTTTAAGTTTCAAATGTTTTTGGTCCTCAAGTACCAGAATGATTGTTGTTGCTGTATGTTTCTTATTTGAAATGTGTCAAATCTTACTTATGTCAGTAGGATGAGGTGTAGTCTTTTATCATGTTAAGTTGTCATTAAGCATCACACACCATAATTACTTTGACCAGGAACCTTGCCACTGCTCACACAATCACACACCAGTCACAGTTGTGTGTTCATTATCTTTTGGTTTGTCTCTAACATGTGTTGTAAATGCATAGATATCTAAGTATATGTGTGATTAATTGTTAAGCTGTCCACAGACCATGCGAATTTGTTCAAATCATTGTTTCATTTTCCTGTTGATGTATGCCATTCTGAACTCATCATTCAATTGCAAAATGTCCCTGTTGATTTTGTTTAAAGTTAATCTGTTTGAAATAACTTTCATCTGTAATTGCTCATGTTTTGTCTATGTGTTGATATCATGTTGACCAGCCATTAGACCTTTTGAACTAAGTGTATTTGTTAAATATTTGAACTGCTGACTTTTAAGTTTTTAAAACTGAATGTGTAATGAATGATGATTTGTACTCTACCACATCCAAGTTGTTTACACACTATTTGCTTTTAATTGACTAAGAATGTTTGACTGCCTGCCATGACTTTTTTATTTGAGCAATCTATTTGTCACTCTGATTTTGGACCAGTTGCATACTAGAAATTAGGAATTGTGTACCTTGCGAATGTTTAGTATTCACATGCTTGAAGTTGAGACCTTGGCTGTCATTATGGACTTATGTGCCTGTTCTTTTATTGTGTGCTTTGTTAAATCTTAAATTCTAGATGATATAGAAGCTTTACTTTGAGGGTAACATGATCACGTCCCTATTTTATGCATTTGCAATCATGAAATAATTCTTGAACTCACATCGTGTGCCTTGACATATACCAGTTTAAGTTCGTGATGCTTTGTGATTGTAAAACGTGTTAGATCAGATTTATCTTCACTTTACTTTGCTTTTGGCCTGTTTTAAATATTGTGGTAATGTCATGGTTTTCTTATGAGAGTTTTTGAACCTTTTGTGGCACCTCTTTTTGTGCCTAAATTACGTCTTATATATTAGGATTTAGGTTGATCCATTTACATTTTTGAAACACTGGTTCTTTGCTGATTGATTTGGGCTTTTATTTTGCTAAATTTGGTTGAGAATTATGTAAGCTACACCTGTGTGAACATGGATGGCATGCGTGGGTTCTTCTTGCATTTTGGGCATTTGTGGATCTTGTTTGCCTTATCTTATTTTAGAAGCGTATAATTCATGGATGAGAGCGTAGTACCGCTGGTCCATGGAGGGAGTTATAAGTGTTTGCAAGCAAGGGGACTGGGGTTCGATCCCCTCGCCCAACCTTTTTTTTTCTTTTGTCTGATTTCGCTTGTTTTACATATATATTTGTGTTTGTATTTTATGTTCACTACGCGCGCACAGCCTAGATGGTGGAAGTTTTGGGCATTCAAAGGGCGTGGGTTCAAACCCTATTAATTCCATTTCCTTTTTTTGTGTCACTTAGTTATATTATTTGCTTTAGTTCATGCTTTAACCTTCAAAATACTATAACTTGTTCATTATCCATCTTTTTTATCCCATTCTTTTTGCTATGGCTTGCTAATTAAATTTACTTTTTAAGCATAAAAAGAAATTGTTAAAAATATTTAATCTACTTGCTTGTAATCATGATAATATTAGGAATTTGTCTTAGGTTTTTTTTTATCATCTTCTCTATTCATCTTGCCATGCTATTTTTGTTCATCATATTTGATCATTGTCTAATATGCATGATTCTAATCTTGCTTGATATCCTAAAGCTTTATTTCATCTCATAAATTTATTCATGTCTTTTTATGTCATCATGTTATCATTAACTTGTTATCTTGTTAGTAACCTATAACTGTTGTTTCCCCCATTCCAAAGGAAGGTGTTTAATATTGACTGTTAAAGTCATAGCCCCCACCTTAACCTTAATAACCTCTTAGGAGAAAACTTTATTTCTTGGCCTCATCATAGCCATAGAAATCATAACTAGCCTTAGGAGAGAGTTCTTACACTCTTTGTGATATTCATCCTAATGAATACTCACTTTCCCTATTGACTAAAACATAACATAGGTCCATTACAACTAGACTTAGATAGTTCTTAAACTCTACAATGAGCTTGTACTCATTTCCCCTCTGAATATTGACCACAGTCAATCATTCAGTATAAGTAGAACTACGCATACTCTGATTCTATTCCCGAGGATACGTAGGCGCAAAGTGCGATGCTTTGTCGAGTATACTTAGATACTAACCCCTAGGGTTTTCAACCTTTAGCATAGAACCTTTAGCAAACATAAGATAACATTAGAACAAGAGGTTCCTGTAGAGTACTACAGACGTTTAGGGTGCTAATACCTTCCCTAGGCGTAACCAACCCCCGAACCTTAGATCTTCCCCCTTTAGGTTTTTCTAACGATCTTGAACCTTTCCTTTGGATAAATCAAAGTCGGTTGTAAAAGAAAATGATGCAAGTTAATTAATAGCTTGTTATTCGATTTTCACCGCAACAGTTTGGATGGTTGCTTCTTGAAAGGCTACTATGGTGGACAAATTCTGGCTGCAATTAGAAGGAATCTAAATGATCAGATGATGCCAATTACATTTGCTGTAGTGGAAGGTGAAACCAAGGATTCATGGAGCTGGTTCCTTGAACTGTTAATATCTGATCTAGGAGGTACAAGGATATGCAAAACATACACTTTCATAAGTAACCAACAAAAGGTACATGTTTCAGTTCATTAAATTTGTTTACATTTTTCTGTCTGTTATAATCTGATCCAAAAGGTGACTGTTTCTGTCATGTAGGGACTCTTACCAGTTCTTGATGAATTGTTGCCACAGGTGGACCAGAGGTTCTGTGTCAGGTATTTCATGAATTTCTTGTGTCCATATAATGGAGAAAAGTACACTGTTAATCTGTCCACCAGGTTATGCTCTTGTAGGAGATAGATGCTGACAGGATTGCCAAGCTGTCATGCTATGGCTTCCATGAAATCTCAACAAATGGACATTGACAGTTATGTGCCTGATTGCTACAAGAGAGATTTGTATCAGGCTATGTAACTGTCATCTTTCCAGTCAATGAGGAAGGTCTTTGGGAGAAAACAGGCTATACTGAATTACAACCACCATCAATCAAAAGACAACCAGGAAGGTCAAATAAGAAGAGGACTAGAGATGCATCAGAGAGTATAAGGGGTAGTACTCAGCTTAAGAGGGCTAATTTTGGAATCAAGTGCAGCAGATGTCACATGATGGGGCACAACAAAGCAACCTGCAAACTGCCACCACCAACTCAACCTGAACCAGTTCATCTAGGACCAAGTCAGCCTGAAGCAAGCCAACCTGAAGCAAGCCAACCTTCTCAAGTTGATGGGATTCAGCCTGAAGCAACTGCATAATTAGTATTTTAGGTTTATCTCACTTACTGTCAATGAACCAGTTTTTGTACTGATGCATAAGTTTGTGTAACAACTAGCTGCTATTTTTGTACTGTTGTAATAGTTTGTGTAACACTTAGTGCCATTACTTTTGCTTTTATGTAATAGACCTCAACATTGGCTATTTTATAACGCAGTTACTTCTTCAATTTGGTTACATGATGTAACATTACTTCTTCAATTTGATAATGCATAATATAAATTTGATAATGCATAATATATGCAGTGACATTACTTCTTCAATGACAATTTCATTACAAATATAGCTCACAATTACAGTTACAGTATCAACTGAACATTACTTTTACAATGAGCATTATATCAATTTGATTACAAATGAACATTACAAATAAGACTCAACAAAAATTGAACAACATTATTAACCATCAACAATGTTTCATTTCATAACATTCAAATACATGTTGTGTTAGCCACAATGCTATTTCAAATACATTGTGACAAAAACTAAATTAAACCCTAAACTAATACTGCCAAAAACAGTTGCATTTTTCAACAACCCTCTTGTCATCAAAACTTCTTTCTTCAGCTTCAAAATTTTCTTCCTTTGTCTTTCAATCTTCAAATCCCTACCATCTACAACTTCATCTCCTACCCATTTGAAAAAATTACATCCCTTCTCCAATTGATTTCTATAATTCCTGCAACCCCAAATTTTTTTCCCAACATTGACAATATTCAGATCCGTAACAATACGGATTACACATTCATCTTGACACCAACAATCCATCCATTTGTTTCTCTTTATCACAGATCCAAATGACCCATAGCTTTTGGAGTTTGATTTTGATGAATTGCTAGAGTTCATTGACATTTTGGAAGAAAAGGACTTTGGAAGAAGAAGGATGAAGAAGAAGAAGAAAGATGAAGAAGACCACACACACGTTTGGAAGAAAAAGAAGTATGAATAATACGTTCATATAATGCCCTAATGCTGACTCACAATTGCTTACTAATCCTTGTTGGCATGCTAACTCATCTCACTTAACGTTTTCTTCTCCAATTTAACGATTTGGACCAAGGTTGTTAACGGAACAATTGATAACAGACTTACACGTAACGTTTATTAAGTAAGGGACCTAAGTGAAAACTGAAATTAAGTTAAAGGACTTCAGACCTAAATAAGCCTATTTGTTATTATTATTATTATTATATTTTTGTTATTAGTATTATTATTATTATTATTATAAGTCCAAAACCTACCACGCCTTGTCCATTTCTTTGCAACCTAACCTTGCATTCAATTTACACCAATTTGTAACCTTTGACCAAATCCAAACTGCATAAAAAAAACGTAGTACTCTGTTACTACCCCATATCAGTCCAAACCTCCAGCCAACTTGTTGCAGACCTCCCTACACACCAGTCCAAAACCTGTCACTCTGCTCATCACAAACCCAAACCATTTCTTCCTGTAACTGAACCAGCACACCCAAATCCTACACCAAACATTACCAAAACTGTATAAGCTTGCATACTGCTATCCTCTGCATCAACATACTGCTACACTGCGCAAAACCTGTGACAAACCTACAGCAACAACACAGTCAAATCTGCCATGAAAGCAATAATACAACAGAGCAAGACAAAATTTGAGAAAGGTGAAAGCATCAGTATCTTGTAACTCCGACACCCAGCATTCGCAACCCTCACACTTTGATCTCCTCTAAAAAATCATTTCAACACATAAAACAACAAAAACAGTGAAATAGAAAAGAAGGAAGGATTGAAACTCGGAAACAAAGCAGATTTTCTTGACTCAGTGTTGCATCCTCATTCTTCTTTTCTAATAACCACAACAACCATATTCAAAACGATACTCTTCTTTCGAAACCGTGCTCCCCTCTTTTACCACAACACCTCATAGATCTTCTCCCAACCTCAACTCACTAACCACTTTTCCATTCACGTTCCACCGCCGCGAGAGGAGAGAAAAACGAGATAGTCGCGCGAATCTGAAGAAGACGCAAGGGAATCGTGACCGCGAGCAAGAATTTGAGAAAGGTGAAAGCATCAGTGACTGCTAGGTTTGAGTTTTTTTTTTATTTTACTTTCATGGCCGTAGGGGATTGGAACGGTTATCATATGTGTGTATTGATCGGGTTTCTTTCAAACATGAGGAGAAATAGAGACGGTTTTCTATTTTAGTAGGTTTTTGCTTGTGTTAAACTCAGACTGGGTAATATGTGGAGAATTTTACCTGTCACCCCCCAATTAAACCTGGCACCACCAAACTATCAAAATTCCAACATTGCCCTTAAAAATTTTTGTGGAAAGTGAATAAATTTTATCTACCGAGACTTTTCAAATTTCCGGTATTGAGTGAAATTTCGGGGAATTTGAAATTATCGGTAGTGTAAAAATTTTCAATTTTTTATTTTTTTTTTGAAAATTTTTACACTACCGGGAATTTCAAATTCCCGGAATTTTTCTGTAAATTTCGGGGTATTTGAAATTCCCGGTAATGTAAAAATTTTCAAAAAAAAAAAAGAAAAAAATTGAAAATTTTTACACTACCGATAATTTCAAATTCCCGGTATCGTGTGAAATTTTTTGGGGGTTTTACCGATAATTTTGAAATTCCTGGTAATTTTTACCGGTAATTTTGAAATCCCCGGTAATTTTTACCGGTATTTTTCAAAATCTCCGATCCATCTCCCAAAATTCATAATTTTCAAAAGGGTAAATATGGTATTTCGCTACAAATAGGGGGTGCCAGGTTTAATTGGGGGGTGGCAGGTAAAATTCTCTAATATGTGGAGCGAACCGACCCGACCCAGGCCCACAGTTCTCTACAGCCCATATGGCTGATTACATTTCTACACCCCATAGCCTGTTCTTGCACCCTTCAGTCCTTTTTTTTTTTTTAGTTTTGTTAGTTAGTTTTACTTATTAGTTTTTTAATTATTTTATTAGTTAATTATTTAGTTTTTAATTAGAATTAGTAATTAGTTTTTATTGTTGGATTTTAATTTAATTACTCATTTAGTTTTAATTAGAATTTAGTTAATTAATATTTTAAATTAGAATTTATCCAAGTGAGAAATTAGTTTAATTAGATTTTTTTAGCTTACTAATTAATTTAGTTAAAATTTTTAACATAGAAATTAGTTTAGTTATTTAGAAATTAGTTTAGTACGAGCTTAATCAATTAATTTTTAATTAATTAGTTCATTTATTTAATTAGCTTTTTAAGTAGAATTTGATTTACTTTTGAATTTTGTTTAATTAGATTTTACTTGACTTTTAATTTAATCTTGACATTTTGTTTCTTAATATTCATTTTTCATTTGATTCTTGTTGCATTTGTTGTATATATGTTGCTATTCATTTTATTTTTGATACTTGAGGTTTCCTCCTTGTTTCTCTGTTTCTTATACCTCTCGTTCCAAAGGAAAGGGTCGTTCCCGTTGACTACCATGTCATTTAGGATAACCTTGTCCATCATTCCCTTATCTCACGCCGCCGTCCGATCGAGACTTACCTTCCCTATTAACCTAACCTTGGGTTTAGAGTCTCCGTGCTCTATTTAGGTGTTCTGCCACAGACACTTCTTTCTCGTTTTATATAGCCTTAGGTTTGGAGTCGCCACACTCTATGTAGGTGTCTTGCCTTCAGACCCTATTTTCCCTTGGAACCTTGATCATAATCAAGAGTTCCTTACCCCCGTTGAGGGGAACTACGGACGCTCTGATTTCTCAAGTTCATCTTGAGAATACGTAGGCATAGGATTGCGAGATCCTAGCGAGCCACCTTTTTCTTTTGCTACCTTTTATTTTTTCCACCTTTCTATTTCTCACCCTTTTACCCCGTAGTGAGGGGAACTACGAATGCTCTGATTCCACTCCCGTCAGAATACATAGGCACGAGATGCGATGTTTTGACGAGCATACTTAATGTACATATCCTAGGTCTTTACCTTAGCGCATTTTCCTTAACAAGCAACTTTAACATAACACAAATTCTAACAAGAGGTTCCTGTAGAGTACTATAGATACTTAGGATGCTAACACCTTCCCTAGGTATAATCAACCCCCAAACCTTAGATCTCTTAGATGTGTTCCTACATAGCTCACTTAGGGTTTTTCGATCTTTCCCCTTTCCTTTGGATAAATCAAAGCTCGATGGTGAACTTCATGATTTGTGATTCAAATTAGCTAATAACTTGATATCCGATTCTCACCGCGACAAGCAGTAAGCTGCATGCATCATAGCAAGTTAAACAAATTAAGTGGCCAGTTAATAATTTTTCGTGTAGATAACAAAAATGCAAGACTTACCAAAAGGCTGATGAAAGTCTTGTCCCCATCTTGAAGGCGTATTTTAAAGCAACCTCTACTTGGCTGTTAATTAAAAGATAAACACATAGAAATATTGTCACACGGGGTTATGATGTTAATTCCACCCCCGATGTAACCTTTGTGTATACTTGCAATCACAGGTTGACGACATCGTTCCAGAGCAGTAATCAAACCTTGCATCGCCAGCAGGGCCGGCCCAATAAATCCGAAGGCCCCGTTCTAATTTAAAAAATGAATTTTTTTTTAAATGTAATTAAAATAATTAAAAATGATATATACAAAGATAATTATATTTTAACTAAAAATAATTATAATTATAATTATTTTACTTTGATCCATCTCATTTTTTATATGTATTGAATTTTTATCATAATATTTTTTTATTTATCAAATTTGTATTATAATAATTTTTTATATTTATTAATATTAATAAAAAAATTATAATTCTTAAAATTTGGGACCCTCTAATATTTGAGACCCTGTGCAATAGAGCTTGTTGCTCTTCCACATGGCTGGCCCTGATCGCCAGGATCTTGCAATTCAAATTGGGTCAATAACTTAATGGTCATATTTAAAATTCAAATAAAACTTAATTAAATTCTATACAATTAGAGGCAACAGAGAAGCATTTAATAGGTTTTATTACCTATTACTCCCTCTGTCCCATATTATAAGAGAAATTCACTTTTTAGATTCATTAAATAATTAATGTATCTGATCTATATATAGACCAGATACATTAATTATTCAATGAATCTAAAAAGTAAATTTCTCTTATAATATGGGACGGAGGGAGTACAGTACAAGGTAGAAGAGCAGTAATAAAAATAAATGTTAGCAACAGAATTTATTATACTAATTCTATAATTATTACTTTATGAATGTGTAATTCTAACCTGACAGCATCTTCAGCACCAAATTGAATATCACAGCACCCTAAACTTCGTGCAAACTTCACTGTATCACGAGCAATCTTAAGCACCTGATACTTCGTCTTTCTAAGTTTATATTCCATGTGAATGGGACTAGCGGCTAGAAAAGTACATATTCTTGGCCTTTTTGCATGTTTTACAACCTCCCATGTAATTGCAACGTCCTTCTCAATGCACCTACACATACAACCTATAACAGGAACATAACCATCATTATCAACATTGTTGCCAACATCTTCAGCTATCATTTTAACCGCGGTGAAGTCGTCATTGGAAGCAGAAGGAAACCCTGCCTCAATGACGTTAACGCGCAGGGTGGTGTCCAATATGCGAACATAGGTTGCTATAGGAATTTGGTTTGGAATGTGTAAAAGATTACCGTTTGTGCCTTTTGAGGATTTACAGTTTGAAATAGAAGGTTTATCTGTCATATGAGAATTTTGTTTTATTTTTTTGGGTTATTGGAAACAAGTATACTCAATGAATTGGAGATGTTTTGAACTTTTATATCTATGAAGTTTTATCTCCACTCGTTATATATTAAATAAATCAAACAAATTCTACTTGCAAGTATCACTATTTTTCATAATACTATTATTGTTACTTTATTCTTGTTGAAATTGCTACAAATTTCTAGAATATTCTTAAATATAATATGTAGGAAAATGGTAGAAGATCCTAGAATTATAATAGTTATGAATATGGTAGAACAATCTAGAACTATAAGTATATTAAAATGATAGAAGAACCTAGAACTATCATGATACTCATCTATCATGAAAACTCTAGAAAGAACTAATGTAATGTAGAAGGTAGTGACTTGAGCCTATAAATAGGCCATTGGTATCATGTAATTGATCATCCAAGAAATCAATGACATAGCCTTCTTCTAAACAATTTTCTAAAACTATCTTTTTTCAACTATCAACTAACCAACTACCAACAGTGGCATCAGAGCTACGTTCGGTCATATATTGGGCGTAGTTATATTACCTACCTAACATTCTAAAATCCTCCAAACTACTACAAAAATTTTCTTTGTACTATAAACCCACTCCGAAATTTTTTTCTAAACTATGGATAACACCACTCAATCATCATCTATTTCTGTCCCTATTTTCAATGGTGAAAATTATGATTTCTGGCGTGTTAAAATGGAAACATTTTTTTCATCTCAAGATTTATGGGACATAGTAGAAAAAGGCTTCACCGTTCCTGCGGATACTTCGGCTCTTAATGCAGCTCAAGAAAAAGAGTTGAAGCAAAACAAACAGAAAAATTCAAAGGCGTTGTTCACCTTGCAACAAGCGGTGACTGATGCAATTTTTCCAAGAATTATGGGAGCTAAGACTGCCAAAGAAGCATGGAACACGCTGCAGGAGGAGTTTCAAGGAAGCGATAAGGTACGTGCCGTTAAACTTCAATCTCTAAGAAGAGATTTTGAACTATTGAAGATGAAGGAGTCTGAGACAGTTAAAGATTACTATTCTAAAGTTAAAGAAATAGTTAATCAAATGAGAGCTTTTGGGGAAGAAATTCTTGACAAGAAAATCGTTGAAAAAATTCTAATTACTATGCCCCCAAAGTTTGACCCAATCGTGA